>KE372889.1:230411-250967 GCA_000418225.1 Zizania latifolia | reverse complement strand
TGTGTCACCAACCTACTGTCCCCACATGTTAGTCTGACAGTGCTGGCCAGCTTGTCAGTCGCTGCCGCCCGCGGTGTGCGCCTGCTCCGCTGACCACTCGGCCCTGCCTGTCAGCCAGCGCCGCTACCGCTGCCTGTGAAGTTGTGGGAGATAAGTAAGGAAAGGAGTGTTATGGAAAAATGATTGCCAATATGAATTGGTGGAAAGGATTGTTATGGAAAAAGGACTAGCGTCAAATGAACCAGTGGAAATTAAAGAAAGAAGGATGATTTATGAAAAATACTGGGCTTGCCTTGGGAAAGATATTTAATACGAATTTCTTTACCTTGCATGTTTGTGAAAGTTTGTGAAAGTTAAATGATTGAGGTTGGGCCTCAGTCTAGGAAGGGTACACTTAGTTATTTTTACCTTGCATGTTTGTGAAAGTTAAACCATAAGCCCTCCTTGGCCCCGAATGCATCTATATTAAATTCTGGGTCTTGCTGAGTACCTCCCATACTCACTCCCCACCGCCTTCCAGATTATGAAGATCCCAAAGATGTGAACTACGACGATATGGTGGAAAACGTAGAACAAGATGAAGCGGAATATCATGAAGATTAGGGTTCCGGTTCCAATTCCCAACCAAGATTAGTAGAAATAATCGAATAATGGAATGTTGGCTTTCTGCTGTTGAACATTTTGCAAAAACTAATTGCCGTGAGGATGCCTCTTATGGCGTATGTAATAAATGTCGGTACTGTGTGTCGTAATGATCTACCGATGAATTGATGAAATATCAGGAATGATGTGGAATCATTCGTAAAGTGGCCCTTCACCTCGTATTAGCCTGGTCTGTACGGGGCGGGGCGTCACAGTTATGGATGGTTTTGTGAAAAATACAAACTTAATCTCAAGTCCATACATATATTTACCTTCTTACACCCTTAAGTTTATAGTACGAAAAATACAAAATGAGATATTTTGTGTGCTAACATTGAACTGGTTGAATCTTTAAAACCAGTATTGGTTCACCGGTTCAACAAAAAACTGGTCAGTTCACCTTGTTTTTACAAGGTTAAATTGCATGTCCGATCTTTTGGTGAAACTTAACTAGTTCAGTATCCGGTTCTAGTTTTTTATCTAACTGCCAGTCCGATCTGGTTTTTTAAACTATGAATCTCATTTATAGCTGATTTTTATATCTTATATGAATTCCTTACAATTTATTTCTTCTGTTTTCAAACTATAGCTTCTCAAACTATCCAAAGATTGACTACTGCCTATTGAAATCAACACACTTTAACAACAACTTGTTGGATTCATCAATGATCAGGTCATTCTTCCAACGGGGGAGTACATTAATCTTGTCTCTAAATCATTCGTACATTCAAATAGAAAGAAATAGCAGAGATCAGAGCCTTTGTGCAGCAAGAAATCGTAGAGTGCTTGTCCTTATAATGAAAACTTCTTCAAATTTAAAACTTATGGAAACATACATGCACACTTATGTAAATATGTTGTGATTAAACATGTGTAAGTATGCCTTGATTTGACTTGATATATGTTTTATTAATTTGATTTTATATGTTGTGTACATATATTGCGATAAAACTTGTTGTCCTACCTATGAATTTAAACAATATGTGCATTTGTATATTTGATATAGTCATAGTTGTTACGGCAACATGACGAAGCGCGGTGACCTACCACCTTCATAACTTTACAATGCTTATGGTACGCGGCGTGGCGTCGTCATAGACATGTCAGCGTGATGAATAACTATGATATTAGAAATTAAAATAGCAATATAAACATAGCATAAAAGACATAAATTTTATCTTAAAGTTTTAAATTCATGATATTTCAAATTTCTGACAGCTGGCAGTAGTATATTATATTAGTAGCAAGTGGCAACTAGCAAGCCAATAGTACTCCCTCTCTTTTTTCTGTTCAACAGGCTAACCCATGACTCCACTGAGGCACTGACCACTTTTCCTGCTCTCTCCACTCTTTTCCTCTTCAACCCGTGACTCCACACTGACCCCTCTTTCCTTCTCTGCCCCTGTTCTCTTTCTTTTCATCACTTCCAGCATTCAGCCACCGTTGACGCCGCCCTCCACGTCGCCTTCCGCTGCCGCCTACCGCTGCCGCCTACCACTACCACCCACAAGACTGACCGGAGCGCTGCGAAGCCGAGGCGCAGGCTAGGTGTGGCCTTGGAGCTTTCCTTCTTTTTCTCTATGTTCCAGCCGCCCGCCGCCCATTGAATCTGGCCCCCGCCGCCACTGCCCATCGGATCTAGCCCCCGCCGCTTACCGCCCGTCGGATCTAGTCACCGTCACCGCCATCCCTGCCCGCCATGGATGGTGTGGGGTCGCTGTGGCGAACAAGGGAAAAATGCCACAGCGACATATCGTCGCTTTAGCCACGATACAATGACACCATAACAACTATGATATAGTACTATATGCTTTGTATATAACATATATGTCGAAGGACTCATATACATATATGCCAACAATGCTAGGTCTTAAGATGAACCATCGCTGATAGTCATAAACTATTAGTTTCAATTAAACAATGGCGATTCAAAACCTGTCATTAACGACGATTTTGAACTGTCATTGAACATGTGTTGTACAGTAGTGATATGTTTCCATAAGTTCCTAATTTAAAGAAGTTATCATTACAAGGACAAGCAGTTTATGGATTCTTGCTACATGAAGGCTCTGATCTTGCTATTTGACGATACGGAAGATTTAAATACAAGATTTTGTATACACTTGTTGGATGAATGACATGGTCATCGATGATGATCGATTATACGACAAGTTGTTCTTAACTACGTGCATTGGTTTCAATAGGTAATAACTAAACAAATCATTTTAACTAGTTGACCAGATCGTCATTTCTATGTCGAATTGCTTCACGTGATGACAACATCGATCGGATGGTCCACTCGCCCTGCCAGGTATCAAAATCGAACTGCTATTAATGATGAGATCAGACCTGCTTAAAACGAGGTCGATCTGGTTGTTGAATTGGTGTTCCACTTTGACCCTTGTGATCACCGAAATATATAGTTAAATACGACCTTTACTATTTGCTTCCTCAGTCTAAATAAAAAGATTTTACATTTGTGTCTTCAATTTTATCTAAAAACATACTACCTCCATTCTTTTTTAAATGACGCCGTTGACTTTTATCACAACTTTTAACCATTCGTCTTATTCAAAAATCTTTTTAAAAAATCATTTTTTATAATTTGTTTTATTATTGAAGGTACTTAAGCATAACTTATATTTTTGCATATTTGCACAAGATTTTTGAATAAGACAAATGGACAAAGGTTGTGATAAAAGTCAACGGCGTTATTTAAAAAAGAATAGAGGGAGTATTATGTTGCCTCCTTATTACCTGCACTTAATTCGTAAGTAAAATTTTTTATTTATTTAATATAAATTATCTACTACTCACAACTTACAAATCACTTTATAATACTATTTTTTAATAAGAGGCCGATATTTGATCTTATTTTTTATTTTTATTACTAATTTATTAATTTTATCGTAAAAATAAAGTTTTTTATGGATCGATGATAAGTTTATATTATCATTATTGAACACTTTATAAATAGATTTATATGATATGTAGTTTAGGTATACCCTAATCTATTTCCTCCGTCTATAAATATAAAAGCACTTCTACCATTTAAAATTTATAAAAAAAAACTTCACATAATCTCTTGTCTCAACCCATCACTATCATCTTTTATTTAACTTATTCAAATTCTACTATTTCTTTATCTAAACTAATCAATATGTTTAATTTTACCTTCTTAATTTCCTTCAAAAAAACATGAGAAAAAACCGGCAGTAGTTTCCCGCCAGCTTCCATCCCGGACATAGTATGTACGAGTCACTAGTTGACCTTGAGCACTGCACGAGCCTACATAGATAATTGCACTGTAGCAACAACTAAACAAATCATTTTAACTAATTGACCAGATCGTCCATTCTATTTCTAATTGCTTCACGTGATGACAGCACATATCGGATGGTCAACTCGCCTGTCAGGTATCAAATATCAAGATCGAGCTGCTATTAATGATGAGATGAGACCAGCTTAAAACGAGGTTGATCTCTGGGTTGTTAGTGTGCAACTTTGACTCTTATGTTCATCGAAATCAGTAAATATGGCCTTTACTATGTACTTCCTGAGTTAAAAAAGATTTTTATTTTACTTTTTTATCTTCAATGTTATCCTAAAAAGATATTATGTATACTCGGCTCATAAATAAAGTTGTGTTTATTTAATAGCACTTACTAATCACCTTACAATATTACTTTCTTATTAATGATAGATATTTTGAAATTTTATTTTCTCACCACTAATTTATCAATTTTACTTTAAAATAAAGTTTTTGTGAGACAAAAAAAATATATTATCTTTATTCAACAGTTTAGAAATAGATTGATCTGCTTCATGTAGTTTACTCCTCTCCCTCGGTAAAAAAACATACGTTTTAATTAAGAATAATATTACAACATGGTATACCTTATGAACAGTAGGATACTTGGAGGTATCATCACAAACGATACTTCCTGGTTAATTACTACCGTGACATCGCACCCATGATATCGTAATGTATCATGATACCTGCACGATACTTCAAGACATTAATTATCGTGAACTATCATATCAAAAAAATTATGTGATATTCGCAAGTATCATATGTGATACTTTAGAGGTATCATGAACGACGATCGATCTGCGCATTGAGGAAAATGATCCAACTGCGAAAATGGGAGATCCCACGGTCGGATTTGTTTATTTCCACCGCACATAGATTGAGTTCAATTCACCTTTTTTTCCCTGAGTGATAGATGTCACCATAAACTGTGTTGTTAAATTATTTCAAAAACAAGATCGAGCACATGCAAAGGTCTTACAATAATCTTTGCCTCCACTTCTTCTCTGCATCGGAAGATGTTTTCTGAATTCTTGAAAACTTCTACACATCTATCTGCACATGACATGCACAGAGAGCATACAATGTCGCGACTGGATGCAAGAGACTAACCGAAATAATTACATTTGCATATTCTTTCTCCATTCATGAATAATGTGCTAGATTAATTATCTAATTAGCCGGTGCAGTAATTAACAAACTGATTAGATATTATATAATACATTGCTAATAAATAGAATAGAAAAAGTAAGATGAAACTATATGGTCCAATCCTATGAGTATACCATTGTGCATGCAGTGCATGCATGCATCAGCATATATACTTCACTTGCCAAGCCGGCCATTAGCAGCTAGCTAGCATCGTGACTAGCCGGCTACCTCCAAAGCTAGCTCCAAATCAAGCTCTGCCAATGGCTGTGCCAAGAAATATGGCGCCATTGCTCTTGCTTATTGTCCTGTGCTGCTGCAATGTCATCCTCCCTTCGTCATCAGCTTCCTCTTCCGAGGACTTCCTCCAATGCCTCTCCGAGAAGATCCCGCCGGAGCTCGTGTACCCGCAAAGCTCCAGTAGCTTCATGTCCGTGCTGTCCTCCTCCGTGCAGAATCCCAAGTTCTTGACGAACGCCACGGTGAGGCCAGTCTGCATCGTCGCGGCGTCGGGCGCCTCCCACGTCCAGGACGCCGTGCGGTGCGGCCGACGGCACGGCGTGCGCCTCCGCGTCCGCAGCGGCGGGCATGACTACGAGGGCCTCTCGTACCGGTCAGTGCGGGCCGAGGTGTTCGCCGTGCTCGACCTCTCCAGGTTCCGCGCCGTGCGTGTCCACGCCGGCGACGCGACGGTGTGGGTGGACTCCGGCGCGACGCTGGGGGAGCTCTACTACGCCATCGGGACGGTGAACACCGGGTTCGCGTTCCCCGGCGGCGCGTGCTCTACGGTCGGCGTCGGCGGGTACCTCAGCGGCGGCGGGATCGGGCTGATGATGCGGAAGTTCGGCGTCGGGGTGGACAACGTGCTCGACGCAAGGATCGTCAACGCCGACGGCGAGCTCCTCGATAGGGCCGCCATGGGGGAGGACCTCTTCTGGGCCATCCGCGGAGGAGGCGGCGAGAGCTTCGGCGTGGTGGTGTCGTGGCGGCTCAAGCTCTCCATGGTGCCGCGGACGGTGACGGTGTTCAACATCTTCAAGACTGCCGACAACAGTGGCGCCGCCGCCGCCATGCTCGCCAAGTGGGAGACGCTCGTGCTCGAGCCGTTTCTCCCTGACCTCACCATCCGTGTCGTCCTGCAGGGCCGTACGGTGCTGTTCCAGAGCCTCTACCTTGGCGGCTGCTCCCGGCTCACCGCCACGATGCGCGCCTACTTCCCGGAGCTCGGCATGACGCCCGCCGACTGCCACGAGTTAACCTGGCTGCGCGCCATGGCGTTCATCAGCTTGGGCAGCACCGACTTGCCCGTCGAAGGCATACTCAACCGGACCAACAACCTCGGCACCTACGTCAAGAGCAAGTCCGACTACGTCCGCCGCCCCATCGGCGCCGCTGCATGGGACACCCTCTTCCAGCGTCACCTCTCCAGCAATAACGCCGGCGTGCTCATCCTCGAGCCCCACGGGGGAGTGGTCGGCAGCGTCGTCCCGGACACCATCACACCGTACCCACACAGGCAGGGCGTACTGTACAACGTCCAGTACGGCGTCTTCTGGTGGGGCGACGCCGACGGCGCGTCGGCGGCGGCGGCGATCCGGTGGCTGGAAGGGACATACGAGTTCATGACGCCGCTGGTGAGCAGCAACCCGAGAGAGGCGTTCGCCAACTACCGGGACCTGGACATCGGCGAGAACTCCGTCGGCGCCGGCAACGGCGTGACGACGTACGAGAGCGGGAGGGTGTGGGGTGAGAAGTACTTCATGGGGAACTTCCGGCGGCTGGCAGCGGTGAAGGGTAAGGTGGATCCCGGCGACTACTTCCGCAACGAGCAGAGCATCCCGCCGCTGCTCCAGAGCTACTAGCTTAGCTTCACTGTCACTGTGCACTCTATCCATCGTCCATGCATGCATGCATGCATGGAAAACTTGCAGCCTCGATCGACGTGCTACTGCACAATGCTGCAAGGAATAAAGATTTGAGTGTTTTCTTTTTCCGATTATATATCTTGAGTACGTTTACTTGCTTAAAAATTGTAATGTGTGTTAGTAGAATAAAATCTAAACTTTAATTTTTTTATTTAAGGGTTAAAATAATTTCTAATATCATATTAATTAGTAGTAGTAGAAATTAGATAGGCTAAAAATGTCAAAAAAATGAGTGATGCGAAAGGATGCAATTGCAAATTTATATAACATATGTGCGGAAGAGAAAATGGCAAAAAAGATGGATCAATACAAATTCACTAATGATAAATATACCTAAAATATGATCTACCAAAAGTACTAATTTACTATTCAAAATTGATGGTGAAAATTGATTCTGTTAATACTATCAGTAGAGGTGCTCGATCCTCTTGCTGTAACACATGCTCAGCTAGCTGTTCAATAGATGACCTGACAAGATTCCTACGGAAATGCATCTATATGTATATGAATATGGTCACTAGAGGTTTGATTCTCTATTGATGGAGTTGTATACGGTATACCAACAAATCTACCACCGTACTGAAGTGGTTTCGTACGTCGTTAACGTTTATGATTTGCACGTTGAATTTGTGATATAAAGAACTTGTTGATTTGTGCATCGTTTGAAAGATTCCTCTTGGATTAAGGTAAGCTTAAGAGACATCGATCTCAATCTTCCCAGCTAATTAAAAGCCGGTCTGAATTACTATATTTTGAAGTCAGGATGTTTGACAACTGAAATTAATTATATTATGATGTATCTGAAGAAAATTATAGATGTGAAGGCGGTCACTGCTCAGTAGCTATGGCACCGTCATGTTGCCTTGATTGACAAAGATGAGAAGAATTCAATCACATCCACACTCCACAAAGATTTACTCCCAATATCTAACATTTTTCAGTAATATCCATGTAATACACAACTACAACAGCTATATAACATTAGCTGGACATGTTCAGCTCGTATCAGAAATACAACGTTTTTCAAAAAGTTGAGAATGAATGTCCAGTTCTATCTTGCATATCTTGCCCAATTTCTTGGCGCCCGTCGGCCGATCATCATCAGGGAGCTGTGGAAGGCACGAGCAGAATCTAAGTGCAAGATTTTTACATGGACGTTGCTAAAGAGCAGAATCCTGACCATGGACAACCTCATGGCTCGCGGGTGGCCCTGCAATCCCTTCTGTAATCTGTGCATCACAGCTTTAGAAACACCGCTCCACCTTGCTTGCCTTTGCCCTTTCTCCAGACAGGTCTGGCGCTTGGTTCTCCAACTGCTTCGGCTGCTCGGAATTTCTTCCTTCCCTCCTTCAGGCCTATTCAGGATTGGTGGCAGCGAGCTTCTACGTCGATTCAACCCTCCAGGCACAAAGAATTCAATGGTGCACTCGTTTATACATGGTGGTGACACGTAAAGAAGGAACGGAATCGCCGCATCTTCAACTCCTATGAATCTTGCGCAACGGTAGCTCAAGCAATTGTGGCGGACGTCGCGGCGCTGGCTGGATGTCCAGTCCCTCCCCCAACCCTCTCCTAACCCTGTTGCACTTATGTTTTTGCTTGCCCCTCTCTTCCCCTTCCCTTCTCTGTAACCCCTTCTAACTGGTTGTGATTCTTTGAAACCCTCTCTTGTATTCTGGCGGATCTTTGTCCGCACCCCTTCTAATATATTTCGCAGCGATTCTCTCCCTTGGCGCTTCAAGAAAAAAAGAATGTGCAGTTCTATCTGTTTTAATAATAAAACAATGGTATTTTTTGGAAAAATAATCATGGTTACACCTTCTTGGGCCTCATTACACTTCAGGCCCCTTCAACCAGCCCAGCCCGGCCCAGTTGGTGCTTGTATGGTGGTAGTGGCGAGTTGCTTTGCAAACTTGGACTCTAGCATGTGGTCATCTCATCACTCATCATGCCAGGGTTTTTGCTGAAGTGGCCACTTATCATCTTGGGCTAGGACTTAATTATTTCACTGATGAGTAATTACTAGGGTTAATTGGGTCAGGCATGCAAGGCCTTGATTGGATCAGATCAGGCCTGAGGCCTCAACTAGTCTTTTCTCCGGTCAAATCAAAGGTCTTGGCTTGTCGCTCTCAAATGTGGCCTTTTTCTTTTGCGTGGAAAATATGACGTGCTCATCATGCAGAAAGTCAAATAAAGTACATCAGTGTGCAATCATAAGTCTTCTAAACAGGTTTTGTTCTGTGGATCGACAATCATAAGCTCTCTCTACTAGTGGTGCATCCAAAAAACCTTATGCTAGTTAGCTAGCAAAGTTAACTATTTTTATATTTCTTCAAAAAGTTATTTTGATTAAATCTTAATATAATTATAGAGCTAAGTCTGCAGCTCGAGCCCTAATTTCTTTAGGCCATCTCTGCATCTGGCTAGGACTCATTTACCCCTGAAATGCGCGGATTTTCACTGGTAACTCCAACAAAATTGAACTATTTTCCATGAAATTTTTACTTATAGACATAACTTAGGATTATCCCATAATTCGTGAATTAAAAAACAAGAAATTGGTCCATCTCAATAGGTAAACTAAAACATCATCGACAGAAAGAGTGAGCCCTCCATCCTTCACCCACAACATTACTGTGCAGAGCTAGCTAACTTCCACACATGCAACTGTACACATGAGACCAAAACTCCTAACCTTCATCCAAACAACAAATAATTGGCTGGAGGGAATTGTTCATCATGCATGCATATAGCCGTTCAAAACACCATATCTCTATCTTGTCACCACAAGCACATTTAGGAATATGGATCGATCAATAGTATCCGATATCTATTTACTCATACATAATCGATTTATTAGATGACCGGTACGAGGAATATTAGTGTATATAGGTACAAAATTAATAAAAAAGTCATAACATCAGGGAAATACTACATGCTTATCCGCGTAACTGAATGTTTAAGTTTCTATCAGCTGGCCCGTAAGGCTGAAGGGATGATCGAGCTAGTGATTACTAGTTAGCATGTCTATGGACTTTGGTGTTGTTGTCTCCATGCTACTTTTGCTTCGAAAGTACTGAATTATTGCTCATTAGTCAACAAAAGTACTGAATTAGTACTCATTAGTCAACAAAAATATTGTATTAGTACTTAGGGAACGGATATAAATATAGATTTCTTAAATTAAATATAGATATACATAGATTATATATATCCTACAGGTATTTTATCCGTTACCATCCTACGCACGGACAAGAGGCAATAGTTGATGCAGCGCATGCGCCTAACACACGGGAAGCTTCTATACACTGTTGTACCTACTTGGTCCCCATGTTAGCTGTAAAGGAATTATTGCTCAAAATTTTTCTGATGCTTTGTGTTTGGCATGTTTGGTGCTGAAAAGACAAAACACATACTGTATTTTAGGGAGACCGGATCGAACTACATACATATAGGTCTCAATTCCATGCAAGTGTTCTTTATTAGAGAAATCTGCATGCTTCCGTGGTTTAGTCTGAAGTGAGCTAGCTCCACCATAATTTGATGAAAATTAACTGGAACCCAATCAGTTCATCCACACATAGACAATGATCTGCGTTGAGTAGGTTAAGTTACCCCTTTTAATTTACTTCGTTTTCTATTTAAACTGAGCGGTTTGAGATCCAAACCAAGATTACAAAGATATAATATTCTTTCACCCATGACCTACATCAAAGGGCGAACCTAAAATGTATGAGTGATTTTATAGTCTTTGAGGAGGTCCCACAATTTTCAGTGTTAATTTTGATACGTGGTACCTCGGTACTCCTCAACAACTATAAAATTTCCCAAAATGTATAGACAGGGTGATCCAAACTAGGTAGTTCAGATATATATGCTTAAGAATCAGTACATTAGAAGTCTGGTCTCTAGTCCAAAAAGTGTGGCCAAATTCGAGCCATATTTATCAAAAATAAATATAATAATTAAGCTAACCCTTAATTATGAAATAGCAGTACTTGGGGATTAATTAATTAATAAGGAGAGATTACACACAAAATTCTCATAGCAACCTGCCGTGCATAGAAGTCCAATTCATTGATTTGTCTAGTATGTGCCCAAATTAAGCGCCCTAGATCATCAAAAGGAAATTAAGTTCAGCGTTGTCATCTTGTACCATCAGACCAAATCTGCAGCCCCACTCATGAAATGGACACTGCAACCACTGCACCCTCTCCTTCCATGCAAATGCAAAGTTGCAAACCACCATTGTTGGCCTTGAGTTAATCCCAGCTGTAGCTGCTCTCTCCTCTTTCTGACCGAAACCTTTATTCCATGTGCCCTCCCTAACCAGGTAGAGGACAACACGTGAGGACGAGGGCAAGTAGGGCACACTGCACAGGGGCGTGTGAAAAATGAAGCCATTGCTTGCATGCATGGAATGCCAGGGAAGAAGACGATGATGCGTGCATGATTGGTGCGTGTGTGTGGGTTTGGGATATCTTCAACTGCTTTTGATTCCATCTGCTCGCTGCTTGTTGCAACTTTGCACTGAGTATGTATCACCTCACCTTGTTCAAGATCTTCTACACCTCAATGATTGGGTGCTTATGGTGTAATTAATTGGTGTTGTTCTGATTAGCTTGTAGCTACTAGCTAGCCTGGTACACTTGCAAATTAAGCATGATTAACTAGGTGTATTTTATATTTATCTGGATTAGATTTTTTTTCGTGTTTGTAGGGGTCCACAAAAATTACAACATTGTGCTCAAGTTAAAATATTTTTTTGTAAAGGAGGGAAGATTCATTTCGCTAAAAAGGTTACGATAGGTTTGATGACCTAATAAAAAGCTTAGCCATTCTATTCAAATAGAGATGAAACTTAAGATTGAATAGAGATGAAACTTAAGATTGAGTTTTAACTCTACTTGAATGGCTAAGTTTTGAGATTGAAATGCTTTAAAAAGAATTAAACCTGGTTAAAATCATGAGTAATTGTTAGATACTGATCTAGCTCGGTAGATAAAAAAAGAAATGCTTGTAGATAATTAACAGAAGGGCAGCAGCCTTGTGAATAGACACCCCTCTTCAAATCTAGTTACCTATAATTGAACAAAATATATGGCAATGCGCCAATACATGAATTTGCAAAGCAAACTGGCATAGTTGACACCGACATATCGTCGACTTCTTTGATTGGACACAGAAGATAGACACGTACTACATCACGCAAGTGTTGAATGAAGAACTTAACAGTCAATATTTGGTAAAAGAATTTTATACCTGAGACTGAGAGGGACAAATAAAGTGTAAGTTGCGTTGTTACACCTGATTGCAGACTGAATTAAGGGACGAACAAAATACCGATATAATATAATTAATATCAATCACTCAAAAGAGTGCCTATTATATTGGGAAAAAAAACAAAAAATAGCACGATTGATATACCATCGCTACCACGTACTACGAAACGTAAGATTCATGCAACTAAAATGACGAAAATGATGCACTACGTAAATTAAGCAAAAGAGAATAATAGTCGTCATTAAACCATAAATAGAGTGTCTAATTAAGCTACATAGCTAATCTAGACAACATCATATATATATATAGAGAGAGAGAGCGCGCCTTAACAAAAGATAGTGACATATAAAAAATGTGTGTGCAAATATGAATTTTATTATTAATTCAATATACAGAAGAAGCACATGTACATGGATGGATAGCATCACATCGAATAAAACAAACCACAGTCATCAATTGGCAAGGCAAATCCCCACACAATGACCACTCATCCACAATATCGTAGAGGATCACATATGACATATCCTGCCTATCCCCACACACACCCACCACCCCATTTGCTCTCTCTTCTACGTATTCCCTCGCCACAAAGCAAGCACAAGACTTGAGTCTTGAGTCCTAGACATATCTTATTATATTTGTTGAATTTTCATCAGATTGTTAGAATTTTTTTAAAATTTTAAACAATTAATTAAAAATTAAAGCCAGAAATTAAGGCCATATATATACACACACCATCAGCTCACACTGATTGAGCTAGCTCTGCCACTGTCTCCATTATATTGGTCCTACAAGACTTCAACCGTGCGAAGGATAACTCCGACCAGACGTGCAATCTGCAGTGAGAGAGAGAGGGAGAGGGAGAGCATGGCTGACTGGGCGCCGGTGTTCATAGGGCTGGTGCTGTTCATCCTGCTGTCGCCGGGGCTGCTGTTCCAGATCCCGGGGAAGTGCAGGATCATCGAGTTCGGCAACTTCCAGACCAGCGGGCTCTCCATACTCGTCCATGCCGTCATCTACTTCGCCCTCATCGCCATCTTCCTCCTCGCCATCGGCGTCCACATGTACCTCGGCTGATCGCCCGCCGGCGACTATATAGCTAGCCTTGGTGGTCGGCGACGTCCTCTCTGATCAGTTAGGTATCATGGAGGCAGAATGTGCTCAGGCAGCTCAGCTAGCTTCAGTTTCATGTGTTCATCAGTTCTTCGTGTTGTTGGTTATTAATTAGCATGTATGTGTAAACTGCTATCACTTGAGCATTAGCTTAAGACGGTTACTCATGATGAGTCAACATGTACTTAATTAATTAATTCGAAATCATTTTCTCTTTAATTTCAATAATTCTTCCGGTTTCTGACTTGGTTAATTGCCACGGATTTTTCATCATGCTGCTTTTTGGTTTGGACCCAAGAGAATATCTTCTTTTCATCCTTTAATCAACGACATTGTACGAAAGTTTGCAATTTGCATAGACCTTAGCAACCATTCCGATGTTGATGCTTCACCTAAACTATTGCCACAAAATTAAAACTCGTACTAATCATGCATGCATTTCTCAGTACTTGTTTTCTTTTCAAAGATTTCACAATCCCTTTGAAATGCAGCAAGTACGTTCGACGGTTCGAGAACCTTACACAGTGCACAACCATTTTGTTCTTAAATTTTGTAGTATAGAACTCTTTTAGGCTACAAGGGATACAGTACACATGGATGGATTATAGTATTATGTTCTGCTGCATGCGATGGAATCTACCATGCAGACTATGCAAGGATGGGATATGAAATTTGTTCAGTATAGAGCAAGTAAACACATGAAAGGTTGGTTTAGGAGAGCTTTTATCAGCTACAGCTCTAATCAGAATCTAAAGTTCTTTCTAAATGGTCTATATTCTACAGTCAGATTGTAAAACTCAATAGTCATAGAGTCTAAAAATAAACAAGAAACCAAAAGCTAGAAAATGATAGATTCTTCAGATTCTCATTAGCTAGATACTCATCAATTGTTTCTCATGATAACTCTTCCAAATAGAACCAAAATAAACAACTAGCTGCTAGCGGCTCGAACATATACTGCTCTCCTCATGTTCACATTTGCTTCGTCACCAATTTTTCACAAACTGTTTCTCAAAATCTGAAACTCACCAACTAGCTAGTTAGTTCAATAAATAGCTAGCTAGATATTCATCAACTGTTTCTTATAATCTAAAGCTCTTTTGAATAAACCCAAATAGACAACTAGTTAGCTGCTGCAACGTATACCGCTCTCCTCTGTGTTCACATTTGGTACTTCATCACAAGTTTTTCACAAGAACTTTCTTTTTTCTTTTCATGAAAGTCGTCACGTACTTATTAAGTCGTGCAGTCAAAGAGAGACGTCTGCAAAAACATTTTTAAAGTACTGGCTATTGCTTGCGTGAAAACCAAATTCACAGCATGAAAAGTAGTGAAATCGACTGCCTTAGCGTTCGCCACACTCACACCAACACATGGGACACATCATCCAAGGACGCGTCCATTAGCTCAATCTAATTACATCATGTAATATTCCATGTCAAAGTGCGGTAGAGGTCATGGACATGAGTCGAAACCATGAGCACCGAAGCATAGATGTATATACCCTCGTCAAACAATATTGTCACTGAACAAATATGGCAGGGAATTGAAGTGGCTACTGTGCTGTCAACATTACATACAAAGCAATGAATGATATGATGTGGATGCCTACCTGAAATTTAACAAAGCGACAGCCTTTCATACAAGGTGGCGAATTCAGGTTGGTGAGATATGTCCATCGTAATATCGTATCCATTCAACCTCAGAGTTGCAAAGACGCGTGGCGATGTGTTCGTTGCAACGATAATTGCCATTTAATATTGCTCTTGCCACGTCTGATTCGTTACTTATGTCGGTGGTGATCCTCCCGTTTGCTTAATTAATGGTTAATCTCAGTTGCTACCGTTTGATACCGAGTGTAATCTAGAGATTATGGCGAAGAACAAGAATTCAGAAAAACAATAAAAACACAAGATATAATAGAAAAACTTGTTTTCTTTATTCATCTAAGGCTCAATACAATGAGATGTTACTTCTATATTTTTATAAAAAATATCTAAGAGATAAACTCCAGCTCTAAAAGATAAACTTGGTAATGTCAATTAACCGAAATACGTTCCAATGTGAAACTTCCACCTTGAATGTTGTATTGGTGAGTTGGTAATGGTTATAAAATTACTCTGTGGTGAGTTTTTTTCCGACAAGTCTGCTGATATCATTCTGCAAGATCGTTCAAATAGGTAGTATATATTCCACCAAAGTTTTAGAATTTCATTTGCACTCAGGAATCTCTAAACAGGGTCATTTCAGTTGTAATCATACAAAATTTAGAACCCACGATGAGCATTTCAGTTGTGCAGACTCATCTGTGCAAAGCAAAACAGGGCAGCTCACTGATAAATTGACAATAGTGTTGGCCTGGGATCCAAGAATGTTGCTAAACAAAGCACGGACATGCAGCAAACTATGGACGGAGCACAATTAATCTGATAAATAATCTGCACAACCACCACCACCATCAGCCAGAGAACTTGAGATGTTATTTATCTACAATTGTCACCAGCCTGATTCTGCTGCAGGCACACAACACCAAAATAGCCTCAGTCATTTTCACCAGCAATTCAGCAGTAAGCAGCAAAAAAGGAGCACAGCCCTGCTCTGCTCTATACCTGCCAAGAGAATGGCAGTGCTTGGGAAGGATCTTCAAATGTAACAGCAGGAACCAGCACATGGTCACCACCAACAGCTCCATCTGATGCAAATGCAGTGGCTACAGCTTGTGGCGAGGCGGAGACTCTGGCAAACGAAGGCGCGAATTGTGCTTGAGCTGTTGCACTGGGGATGCCGGCAGGGGAGGGATGCAGCGACGATGACAGAAGAGAGAGAGCACACTCAGGGTCCAGTGCGTGGGGGACACCGTTGCATGTGCTGCGGGTCATGTGGACGTTGGTGCCATCTTCTGCAGAAGAGAAGGGCCGCAGGAGATCTGGGCAGGCTGTGTTGAGGGCGCTGCTGCTATCTTGCAAGAAAGGAAACTGCTTTGGTGCCCTGAAGGTTCCCGAGAATGAGATGGAGAAGGGAGGCTGACGATCGAGTGGATGCATTATGGTGTCAGCATTCTGGTCAGCTATTGGAAATGCTTGTGGGTAGATCGAAAATTGATTCACTGCAAAGACAAAGTAATTAAACTCCCGATAATATATCAGATACAGTTCTTCTGCAAGCAATTCAAGGAGAAAGTGAATGAACATGAGAAAATCTTAGTGGGATAGAGCTTCATCGAAATTGACTCATCTTGATTATCATATTGTTTATAATGGTATAATAGAAATTTTGGAATAAGCTAATGAATCAAGCCTGACCATGATTTTTCCATTTAACATCGGCTCTTTTCAGTTTTTAACCAATTAACAAGCATCATGAAGCAGTTTCAGACCTACAAGCCCACTAAGCATGCTTTTTCTGCCAGCCCTAAAAGATGAATAATATACGCATTATCTCTTGTGACAATGTAAGTAGTACTAAGCGAGATGTAGTTGGTTAACAAAGAGAATGGACAGTTAACAAATTCTACATAGAGTTGGAAATACAGTATCCAAATGTAATTAGGAAACAAATAGGAATAGGGTAATTATAATTTTTCAAGATATATAACTCAGTCACTAGAATTTAGGTATGTGATTTACATAATTAAAATGTACAAACCTTGGTGATATGGCATGAAACTCCTTGGGTTGAGTGCATCATGCTGTGGCTTTCTTCTACGCCTGTTATGGCCATCCAAGCGTTTCCGGCAACTTCTTTTCCCCTCATCAAATTCAGTCAGCATGTGAAATCTGCAAATAATGAGTGATGTTGTTAGATGGCCCTTAACAGAATTAACAAGTGCTTATGAACCTTTATTATGAATTTTGATTCCCACTTCGAAATTGTATTTGCACAGTTCATCTGCCATTTAGCCATTTAGGATTTCACCAAAGAAAATTTAGCCAAGTACTACTCAAGACACATAAAGATACTATAAGAAATGGCCCTTAATCACTACTTACAGAGCACCATTGTTTTATTAGGATTTAGCAGCACATACTTTGTGGTCAATTCTAAAGTTGAAGGAAGGTACAGAACATAACAGGTGACTACTTATAGTTGTTTCTACATAAAAAGCGGCATATACTATTTTAATTTGCAGCAACCTCTGGTCTATGAACCAATAGTAGGTAATATATATTCAGTTATATTAGGAATTAATTTTAGCTTAAGTGCATGCCAGCTACTAAGTGTAATTTCATAGACAACAATTATTAGTGAGATGAACAAAATAAGGGCACAGACTGTGTGAAATAATGTTATATTATTAAGATTTTGGGTTCAAGGAAATAATGATAATTATGGGAGCAAGTAGTTTCACTTTCTTCTTTGCTGTGAAGTTGTGCTTGAAATTCTCGGGCAACTATTGCCAAAATTTGAAAAGCCCGTTCACTCTATTGCAGGTAGTGTGACATTTATCCTCTTTCTTGTAAATGTGATACTGTGTACTCTCATGGAATCTGGCACAAATTGATTCATGTCAAGACCAAAGGTGCAAGGTTAATCACCAGAGTTAGTCATGTGACATTAAAAAATATATCAAACAAATCAAGGAAATTCAAGCTGGAGAACCACTTAATCCTGTGGCTGGTCTCAGCATTGATAAATGTAGACTTCAATGCCTTGCATCACCTCCTGTTGGGATGTTCCAATGTTATTTTTGCAGTGAGGAGGAGATATTTGAGACAGAATCCTGAATCCAAATAGACATTTTCAGTTCTTTTTAGTATTCAGTTTTTACTAAAATCTTCTGTCAACTTTTCATGGATCTTTCAGATAGCTAAGTTGTCATTGAAAATCAAGAATTTTCTGTGGTATGTCTCGAGGGATCAATGGATCATTCTCACTAAGGACAAGCACAGCCCATGTGTTTGGTACATGGGCAGGGTATTGGGAATCCTTTAGACTTTGGAGCATTTTGATGCAGCCTCTTTGTGCTAGATTGTTTGAAAGACTAGGAATTTTGTAGATTGCACTAACCTATGACTAGCCTACCCTAACTTGCTTGAGATTGAAAGGCTTTGTTGTTGTTGTTACACTAACCTATGACTGTACGTTGCAGATTTATAACTATATATAATATATTACATTTAACATATAATGATCTGAATTACATAAGAGAGTAAAAAGAAAGGAGCACATCCCTTCTTTGAGGCTAGAAATTAATTACCATCCAAATAGATAAAAAAACAAAAAAACATGACCTATTCAGGCCAAGTGGCCGACTCATCCTACTAAAAGTTTTTTCTGTGTATCATTGACAACGTGTTATGTTTTCTAGAAAAAAAGGATGAGGGCAAATTAGATGGTTCAAGGGAAAAGGGATAGAGGATTGCATCTGAGAGCATCAGACTGGAACAATGTGGCAGGTTTGATTTTCAGAATGTTGGGAATTCTGCAGTCTGCACACCATAGGATAGGGTGTAAACATGCCTATTGAAGCCTTTCTGTTCCTTTTTTGGGGGGTGGGGGCAGGAGTTTCTTGTTTGTCTTTGAACATGTCTTCTTGTTTGTTGTAGTCATGGTGAGTCTCAGCTTATGTTTAGGTGTGAAAATGGGAGGCTCATGAATAAATTGGCTATAGTTGATGGCATGTCGAATCAATAAGAAAAATGACAGGAGTACTCTGCCAAAAGATACAAATTCAAAAACTTCAAGGGCCATTATAAAAAGTCATGCCAAATAACTGCCGCAATTTATGAATTCTCAGGTCTGACCTAAATCCAAATTTAGTTTCAGTGGCTTTGAGAAGGTTTGCGTATATTTTTGTTGTGTTGTAAGTTATAAAGTGGTATAAGCAGGTAACAAGAGTTTGGGCCAAAGGAACTGCAAATAGAATAGGTAGGTATTGAACTATCCAAGTGCAAGCTGCAGCGGCCACGAAATCCTAACCAACTAGAATGTTTCCTAGTGATACTGTCAAGGGTTGAATATCAACCTCAATTAGAAAATAAAGTACCTTGAGGTGCCTAGAGCATCATGCAAAGTGAGGAGTGCAGCTGCAGAATGCATTCTCGTAACAAATTTGTGCCAGCAACACCCTGACATGCCAAGGCACTGAGCTGATGCAGCCAAATCGGAGCTGTGCACACCATTATTTGATTTTATTTCAATTTACTTGAGGGATGTAGAAATGAATGGTAGGTAACTATGCGATCACCAGGTTGTACTTTTTTCACAAACATTTATCCATTGCTACAATGTGGTATTATCTTACTAATCAGTGTCACACAGAATAGTGAATAACTAGGAGAAGGTTATGAAATGATTCCTTCCATCATAACACGTCATTGAAACTACATCTATGACATTGAAGGAAGCTTTGGTTGGTCAGCACAACTTATCTATTCTAGAGTGCGAGGGCAAAGGACCATCAACTAGAATTTTGTAAACATGATACCTCAACTAAGACAGAAGAATTTCGTAAACATGATACCTCAACTAGAGTCATCCCCTCTCCTTTGTAGCTGCAGACCATCAAGATTGGACCAGCAAGAAACAGAGACACAAACATTGTAGATGTATGCCAGAAATTTGGTTTAACATAAATGTTTCTCAGTTAGACCCAAATAGTAAACAAGATGCCTCTATTGTGGTGGTGATTAGCTCAGTAACTATAGGAGAATTTTATAGTGCCCCCAAATTTTGTGGACCGTCTAATCTGCACGATCCAACAGCTTAGATTTGATATTGGTGATCTATTACCCCCTAAAGGTGATAGATCATATAACATTCCTTTAATATGTGCGGGCCTACATACATGCGGCAATTAATTTCTTTCTTTGTATGCTAGCAAATTAATTGTTAGCATACAAATTAATTGTTGTATATGTTAGATAAGATCTTTGGGAGGAGAGGGGGACCGAGTCCCTCTCCTCCCCACGACTCGGACTCAGCACCCCCTAGCTACGCGCGCCCTGATCGGGGACGCCCAACCGATTCTGGTTAGGGCCCCCCGTCGTGCAACGCCACATACAAAAGGGGCTAAGGGGCTCAGTGGCTAGGGTTACGTTTTCTATTCCGCCACCCCAATCCCGAAATACTCTAAGCACCGATCAACTCGGCGTTGTCAGCGACGGGAAGACCCTCACCGCCGTCATCTACGCC
>KE372889.1:212940-224747 GCA_000418225.1 Zizania latifolia | reverse complement strand
CAAACACATTAATATTAAGTTTTATGTTGTTAAGGAGAAAATACAAGATCAGACCATAAGTCTAGAGCATATAAGTACCAAGCGAATGCTTGCAGATCCGCTCACAAAAGGCTTACCACCCAACGTGTTCAGAGAACACTTAGCCGGCATGGGTTTAAAGGAAAGCCGCCTATGATCATTGGATTTTTTAAGGGGTCAAAATAAGATGAACATCTGTTTCGGAATGGAAAGATGCATCGTGGTTGTTGAGTCATGTAGTACGTAATTGACTATTGTGATGAAACATACCCTATGTATCGATCCGTAATGAGGCAGGTATTTGTTTAAGTTTAGTATAAGTGGGTAAGATCTAGGGGGAGAATGTTAGATAAGATCTTTGGAAGGAGAGGGAGACGGAGTCCCTCTCCTCCCCACGACTCGGACTCAGCACCCCCTAGCTACGCGCGCCCTGGTCGGGGGCGCCCAACCGATTCTGGTTAGGGCCCCCCGTCGTGCAACGCCACATACAAAAGGGGCTAAGGGGCTCAGCGACTAGGGTTACGCTTTCTATTCCGCCACCCCAATCCCGAAATACTCTAAGCACCAATCAACTCGGCGTTGTCAGCGACGGGAAGACCCTCACCGCCGTCATCTACGCCGACCTCGACGCCACAGCACCGGCCATGGCGTCGCCCTCAAAGAACCAAGGCAAACCTGAAGGTACGCCCAAATGCCCTTCTAGTTCTAGCCTAGCGATCCTAAGGCGAACCTATATCTATCAGTATACACTAGAAAAAGGAAATAGTCAACAAACTTTTCATGCGGGCAACATATATGCAGATTACTTTCTATAATCAAGCCGGTTAGCCCATTTTCTTTTTTAATTAATTATTTTAAACACACTAAATGAACGGTCTAGATTAATTTCAACTATTATCTCCCTACGAGGTAATGAAGGTACCGTAAATAGACCCCTATAATATCAAGCACAAGTCAGAGAGCATTTGAAACAGAGCCAGCTACACAGAGCTTCCAAAGAAACCTTGTGATGACATACAAGAGAACAATGCAATATGTGCACATACCACCAAATTGCATGAAACATGTAAAAGGTAAAAGAAACCCACAATGCAATATGTGCACATGCTATGGACATGGTACTGTAGCACAGTGCTGTAGCAATGCTTTTAGGAAAGAGTTTACCTTCCACAATAATAATATGTGTTGCCTAAATAATATGCTAGGTTATTACTTATTAGGATAGAGATATAATTATTTTGGTATTACATCTATTAGATAGGAAGGTATTGGTTTTAGTTAGAAACTAGAGATAGAGATTATATTGATTTCCATAATAGTAGGGATTAGTTCCTTGTATGTCAAGTTAGTCCTCCCCATGTATAAAGAGATCCCATGTACTCTATTATCAAGCAATCAATGAATTTCTAAAATTAGCCCTAAGCCTCAAAGCCTCTCTTAGCTTTTCAAGAAGAAGCCCTGCCAGAGCTATTAGAGGGTGAGTGTCATATCCCCCGGTCTTTGGACCCTTACCCTAGCGTGCCCATAGCAATACATACAACCAAATTGGGCGAGACGTCGAGACATGTAAGAGGTAAAAGAAACCCACAATGCAATGATTATCTGTAGGTTCCAGGAATTGAACTAAATGTGGATGTGGGCAACGATTTTATGGTAGGGCATAAAATGATTGTATTTGATGTTCTTTTGCCTACTGTGCGCACAATCATAAGGACTTTTGCATTCCCCTGAGGAGCCATTTGGTTATGATAAAAAAGGGATATAGAAATTGCAACATGGAGATGGAAATGAGAATTCAATCTTTTTTATATATTGAAACAGAGTTTGTTACCCCTGTTTGGCCCAAGCATTGAACCCAAGCCAAGCTCTTGGAACTAGCACATCTCCGATTGGAAAACAGCGTTGTTATCAGTTGGTCACAGCACCGTCAAAACCTTATTACGCTTATTTTCCATTGAGATACCTCTTGAAGAGCAACAAGATTATTTTCATATTTCTGGTATGAAAATATAAAATAACAAGATCTCTTTTGAAACAGAAATGGAGTTGTCATTCTATGCCATTGCTTAATTTAGTAGTGGAGAAATTACATAGCCTTCAGAAGATAAAAATCGTTATTTGTTCCAAAAGAAATGATTTGAAAATATTTTTAAGAATTATCGGAGAAATAAGGTGCAAATCAGACACTTCATGTTAAACTGGATGTCTATAACTCAGTTATGGTGCAGTCAAATGGTAAATAGTTTTCTCAAGATTTTGGTAATCAATACTCTACCTACCACTTTTCATACTCTTGTTGGTCAAACAAAACTCTAGATATTTTCAGAAACCATATGATCACCCAAAATATGTTCAGCTATTCTTTTTCACCTACGGGCTACTGTCATGGAACTCGAGAATAGTTTAGTATGCTAAATGCATCAGAGAAAATGGGGATCAGGGAGTAGAAATTACAGCTTCACAAACATGAGGGAAATACAATCAACCAAAGCAAGCTAACAGCTTAGCTTTCAGTTTTGCATGCCCATGCTCTAAAGAACAACCCATGAAATAACCCGTATGCTAACAAGTATGCGCACCAGCAACACTACTATGCCATAATCTTGATTTGTTTTGTTCAGATTCCGTGAGCTGAACTGTTTCCTACTAAATCTCTCTAAAACACAACAGTTTTGCAGAGCCATTGAACTTGCCATGGTCTTCTACTATGAGCATGACGATGCAGAAAGTTCAACATCCCTCTGTCCCTCAATCATAAGAAAGATTCTGTAATAGATAAAAAAAACTAAACCCTACTCAAGCATGTCAGTTACCCACACCACCAGCCTTCTGTAAATAGTATCCAAAGAGATTAAATTATCGGCGTCATCAGACCCTAAAAGCCACCAAATTACCAACCCAATTGTTTAATGCTCGACAAATAGCATCGGAGAAATTAAATAATGGGGCACTCCATCAGATCCTAAATGCCAACAAATTACCAACCCAATTGTTTTAGCCAGCTAGACCTGGGGACCTAAGAAGACCTAATATTTTCTCCCCCAAATCCTCAGAATACCCCAAAGAAAGCACCGAATCCTCCCAACCTACAGTTCCCCGATGAGCAACCAAATTGGGACAGAGCAGATAAAAAATTATTAACAAATGACCTCATCGGCACACATTTCTTGTGTAATGGAGTAAATAGATCGCTTTTGCTGAAGGATTAGATGCCTCCTTACCGGCTGCATTGCTGGCAGAACCGCTGCTCTTGGCCGCCGACGACCACCACCGGCGTCTTGGAGTGCGCCTCGCAGACCTTATGCCGCCGGTGGTACTCGCGGCACCGGCTGAGGTCGGACTGGCACCCGTCAACCGAGCACGCGTCGGCGCCAGCGCCGGCACCGGCCGCCGCGCGCGCCCTCCTCGCCGCCGGCCGGGCGCGCTGGACTTGGCCGGCGGAGAAATCTTGGAGCGCCGCTGCCGCCTCCGCCACGACGGCAGCGTCCGACGAGGAGGAAGAGGACGGCCCGGCGAAGGACAGCATGGTCGGACCGGTGTCGTCCGCAGCCGCCATGCCCCAAGATCCCGCCTTTGAGCCCGACGCCCACTCCATGTCGGCCCAGAAACGCTCTCCGACCGCGCCCCGCCCCCACCCTGCTCCCGCAACCAAGAAAATCATCAAAAACACATGCAGAAAATCCAAAAACAAAATCGTGCAGAGAAATCGAGCAGCAAAAACTAAAAGCCCAGGACGGCCACCGATTCTCAGGCTCTCAACGCAAAGAACGCCACACATAACGCGACGCCGATGGCGGCCGCGACCTCCTCCAACCAAGTCCACGGAGCACAGAGAGGACAGACAGAGAGAGAGGAGACAGGAGAGCAGCACATACGATGGAGGAGGAAGAAGACGAGGAGGCAGCTGCAGCAGCACAGTGAGGAGCAGTGGAGCAGGTGGTGGGCCGTGGAAGCGCGTGCCGGCGTCGCGTGTGCGGCGATCGCCTCGTCTCGCAGTGGCTGCCTGCCGGTAGTCCGTGCTGGGGGAGGGGGCTGGTGCGGTGGAGTACCCGTAGTATATATGGGCGAAAAGGATGGATGGGTTGGGTTGGGTTGGGTTGGGTTGATCGAGGCAGCCAGGGGGGAGATGATTAGAGAGGAGGAGGAAGGCGAAGGCAGTGGCTAATGACAGTGATTTGGATGCCTTGCTCTTTGCTAATCTCTCTTTTGACCTAAGACCTTTTCTTATCACTCCCACCTTTGGAGGGAAACTATTGTTAATCTAGTTGTTTTGCATGATAGCCCTCATGTAAGCTATAATTCTGATAGTTCCGTGATAAATAGTAGTTTATTGTTGTGTGGTACAGAGAAAAGTATGGTTCTAATTAGATGTAGGCGTTATATTGATTGAGATTTTAAATGATGCGGCTATTCTAAAAATTTATATTTAAATAGTTTAGATTATTATTTTATATTATGAAATATAATAGCTATAAAATTTTAAAACAAATTAGTATCTAGAAACCGAATAAGCACTTGTGTCAGGATATCATGTGGTCTATTAGCATCTCACCGTAAAAGTTTGAAGAAAAAGGAGCCAGAACTAGCGACCGATTACGGTGTGGTTACTATTCAGCTATATATGAATTCAGACTTAAAATTATATTTTAAATATCTCTGCTAGTTAGTCAAATTTTTAAATCCAAATTTCACCCTGAGGAAACCATGTAACCGGCCTATTACCAGATTCCACCGGACATGGGTAATTTTAGACAAACTGATGTTTTCAACTCTCGTCCACACCGTTTTGACGTAGTAAAAAAAACTCTGGAATTTCTCTATTTACAACAAGTTTGACAAGCAGCATGGTTGGCCACTTGGCCCGGACATCTGACCCCACTACCTGATAGAGCCTAGAGGGAGTTGAAATCTGACAATTCAGCCACGAATTTTTACAGTGCCCGCTGACTATATGTGTAGTCGCCGACCTATATTTGCTAGCACGTTGGAAAAAAGATTTACAATATTAACAGTAAAATATTGTCTCCAATTAGATGGTGCACTGGTTGAGGGTAAATTCACTTGTTTTTTAGTTCTTTAATTTGTTCCTAAAAACATCTAATACTTTCTTTGATTGCTAAGTCGTTTTATCTTTCTAAACTTTTTTCTAAATATTTTTTAACTTTTATGTGTTTTTCTTCTTATCTATATTTATCATTGTTAAATAAATAATACCCCTCTCACAAAAACAATTTATATTTTCTAAAACAAAATAAATCAGAAATTATAAAGTCATGTTGATTTCTTAATTGTTGTATACAAGTTTAAAAGATTTAGGTTCTACAAAGTTGTTTTTCCTTTATGTGCATTTAACTCACATTTTTTAAAGCAAAATAAATCAGAAATAACAAAGCCATTTAAGTTGATTTCTTAATTCTTATATACAAGCTTAAAAGATATATATAAAGAATTATATTAGATGAAGTAGGTTCTCAAAATTGTTTTTTCTTTATGTGCATTTGTTAACTGGACCCGATTACGATGGTAGCGAGAT
Organism: Zizania latifolia; assembly: GCA_000418225.1. Taxonomy (NCBI): domain Eukaryota; kingdom Viridiplantae; phylum Streptophyta; class Magnoliopsida; order Poales; family Poaceae; genus Zizania; species Zizania latifolia. Next base: position 219,196 of record KE372889.1, on the reverse strand, counting down.
AATGTGGTCCTCTCTTGCGCATTGCACTCCACTTTGCTAGAGTGAAGCTATGAAAAGCCACAAAATGTTCTTTCAAGAATTTTGTTTAGATAGAATGGATTAGGCGTACGTACGTACGTACGTTGTCCTTTCATATTGGAATACAGTTCATTTAGATTATCTTCCCATCTGTTTGGATCATCAGTTGCCGTACACATCCTTATTATAACCTCAGGACCACTGTTTTGTATATTTGTGGGCTTCCATATATGATTGCAAACAATATTACAAAACACACAACTTTCTCTTTACATGAATATGCAAGATGAAGGATGGTTTTGGAGTTCATTTGGAGTTGAAAAAATTTAGAGGATTCAAGAAATAAATCCTATAAAATTTCTGTGTTCGAAAGACAGTTTAAATACACTGGAGTTCTATGTATAGCGACATGTATTCAAAGAACATTTGAAAATTTACAAAGTTCAACATGGTTTATATTTGAAATCGACTGAAGTATCTGCAACATTGTGTCCTAATCATCATATAATTAAAGCCCATCAACATATGAACAGATCACTCACCTTGGGAAGCTACTATCCATGGTACACCACTTGGAAAATTAACACATTTAACCAAGCTTGAGATACCATATTCTCATGTACGATGGAATCTATAATCTCAAACGAAAATCCACTTGGTGTAACTAGATATATATCCTGATTCCTGAACCTGCAGAGTTTGTCAGTATTGTGATAGAAATCTCGGCACCTCACCTCTATTTGATAGATTTCTGATTTTCTCCGGCACATATCAATGATTGCAGTATTTGTCCGTTGGAAAGCCAGTGCATATTTTTTCAGTCCCAACACTTACTTATTAATTAAATGAAGTAAATATGTCCTCCTATCTAAATTTTATTTGGACTTATATAGAGAGAGAGATTAATGCCCAATTGTTTCAACTTGATATTACCGTAATACAGCTTATAAATAGAGATTATAATAAGTTGATTTATAAATCTGAAGAAAATAGGTTGTGAGTTGTTTGGCAATCTAGATTGTTTCTAGTACGGATTATTATGTTTCGATGGTAAAAGATTGTAATGCCCTCAGAATTAAGTGTGGAAGTATAAGATGAGTGTGAGATAACAATGGTTAATTTTTACAAAAAGTGCAATATGTATTTTAGTCTTTCTAAAATAATAAGCTGAAAAAAAATAAGTTTTACCATCTTATTGGATTACTGTATTTTGTATTGCAAATTATAACAAGATGGTCCAACAAGTTGACTATTTGTTTATACTTTTAACCAATAAATTATATTATTATAATTCTAAGCTGAAACAAACCGTTCTTATTTATATTTACAGGGATAAGATGGGTCATTTATTCATGATAGTCATGGAATTTATTTTGCAGCGGCAAAGGTGGAAAGAATGAGACTTTGAGAAAAGTTAAAAAGGGGATAAAACGACTTATGTTTTTGCCGGGGGAATATTGTCAATTGTTCACGTTGTCTAACAAGGCATGTGTGCAACATGCATGTGTGACCATTTGATGTTAATTTTTTGTTAAATTGGCTGTCTTTTATTCTTGGGCAGGTATTGTGGAAGTGATGGGTGGATGGCACTTGCTGGCCTGGTGCAACAACTTGTGTTAACCTTTTGAAACTATTCCATGCTTAATTGCTTCCTTTTCCCTCTTAATTATTTGCTGCGTGAGCTCTCTCGATGGAGGCATTGTTTTCTTGTGAACATGCATACAAATTGACCGAACAGCTAGCATTAGTGCCCACTAACAATGGAGCCAAACAAGAAATACATATTTCAGTCAAATCAATGACACCACAGCAATAGCCAAATTCCAGTGGCAGATATTAAATACCCCCTGATTCCCCTTACATAGCCCGTATTGGTCTACTGGATCTGTCTATAAGAATTAAGAAATTAATCAAATAATTTGTTATCTCTTATTTATTCTAAAAATATGAGTTTTTTATTTATAAGAGAGTTAGTATTTATTTGATAAATACAAAAAAAAATCTATACTCTTAAAACGACTTATATTTAAGAAAATATGTAAGAAGACTTATGGCCTATTTATTTCAGCTTCTGACAGCAGTTGTAACTACTTCTAGAATTTGAAACTGAAATAAACGGTCCAGATTTTGGACCCAGATTGTTTGAATCAATAACTGCATAATCTAAAAATGAACTAAAATGTAGAAGCTAAGAAATACTAGCTTCTTCAGATTTTCACTAGCTAAATATTTAAACTATCCGGCTATTAAAACCAATTAGCTACTAATAAGAATCTCCATCTACCAAAAGCTAAACATAACCCTTAGAGCAGTCCCAACCCATAGTTTCTTGGAAGATATCCTATGTTGCCATATTAGCAAGACACCATATCTAGAAACCATACTTTTAACCCCGATTTTTTAGTATGGACCCGCAGTAAATTTTTATACCTCTCTTTTCTTTCTCTCTCCCTTTCATCCAATCACTTTCCACCCTCACATTGGATGTTGTGTAGACATGGTATTTTACTTAAGACATGTTTTTTTTATTTTCTATTCTCTCTTTCTTTAATTTTCTTGTCACGTTATATTCTTTTCATAATATATGAAGGGTTGGAAATGCTCTTATATAAGAACTCCGTTAAAACACCATCTCAAATCTGCTGGATTTGTGAGCAAAGATGAAGGGACATTTTGTGTTTTGTGCAAGTGGGCGGCCCGCCAACCAACCGGACACCAAGTACCAATGCCGCGTCGTCTCTTTCGCAAGTTTTCTTGCTGGAGCTGCAGCTGCATGCGTCGCAAATGCTCTCCATTTCTCGAGCCACTTTTGGCCTCAAATTCCACGGGAGGCAAATCTGGACGAGGGCCGACAGTGGTGGCCGCTGCTGCCATAGCTTTTTCCCATGGAGGAAGCCAACAAGAGGATGGTGCTCAAGCAGATCATGCGATGCCCTTGCCCTAGTGTGTGCTTCCCATTGGAAGACAAGCCGAGCCTGCCTCCATCTCTCTCTCCTACCACTGTTACATGCAGATTCCAAAAGTGAATAGCTTAACTTAACTACTAGCACGTTCAAAGTGTCTGTCATGGAGTATAATCTGGTTAGCAAGTGTAGCAAGGTTAGCCAATGATCTTATTTCTCTCTCTACTACGCATACCATTGTTTACCTGCAGATTCCAAAAGTGATTAGCTTAGCTAGACAGGTTAAAAGTGTCTATTATGGAGTCTAATTAATCTGGCTAGCAAGTGTAGGCTCAAGTGCGTTGACAGCTGAGGTCACTGTGATCGATCAGCTGGTGGCAAGGGCTAATGATCTCTCGAATGTTGTTTACATAACTAATTAAACCTAAGGGGGGTAGCCATACACGAGCCTAGATGTTATCTACAATTTTGCAGGAATTTAATTTGTAAAAAGCTTTTTTATGGACTAGCTAGATCCTCTTCTGAAGATTTACTTATCTCTATCTCACTCTACTAGGGCACAAAACAATTGAGCAAACAGAATCTAGCATCATGGCTTCTGCAAAAGAGGATCTTTGCTCTGGCTGACTACCCGTCCACATCCATCTGTACTGCTTTTGGGAGATAAATTATTGGTGCTCCTTGTTGGATATGGACGATACATTGGTTCATAGAGACTGCATAGATCACACAATATAATGTTTTCTCTCAAATCTTGGGTGATCCATGTGTAGGTGCCTAACCGTGTCTATTGTTATCAAAATGTTAATAGAATAATCACGAGATTAGGATGCTACATTTTGTTGAATACTACATGATACATGAATTTAGTAAATTAAAGACGATGTTAATTTGCTAGCACTATAGGAAAACACGAGAATTCCAAGAGAAAAAACAAAAGAAAATACGAGCTCTAACCTCATCCTAGTTTTCCTCCAAAATCCCATAGGATAGCACATTACATAGGAATTTCAAAGTCTATATAGTGCCAAGTTTTACTCACAAGCCCAAGAGTTTTTCAAAGTATCCTACATGCATATGCATGGTGGTGTTACAACAAAGTGTTTCAGCGTTAGTTCAGAATGAACATCTATATAACACATCATTGAAAGCTATAACAATAAACAACTCACTTATAGTCCACATCTTAGGTCTGGTGCAGCCTAGACAATGCTGTTAGACTTAAGCTTTCAGAAGAAATAATATCCATGAATTAATCATGCATGGAAGGAAAACCAACATTATTGTTAACTCAAAAGAAAATATGTAGCTAGCCTAAAAAACTCAAAAGTGAAAACATTATCGATCGGATTTCAGTTTTTAAATAAATTCCATAGTCAATCATTCAAACCCAATTAGGCAAAACGTGCGTAAGAAATGCAGTCACTACGGGAAACTGCATCGTCGCCGAGTGCCAAAATCTTTGCCGAGTGCATTATTTCGGGCACTCGGCGAAGATGGGTTAAAAAACACTCGGCAAACAATTACACTCGGTGAAAAGGAGGTTTGTCGAGTGCCTAATGGGAATGCACTCGGCAAACCCTATGACACTCGGCAAAAAAAAATTAGTGCTAACGGACGTCGGGATAGCGTGTTTGGGCGGTAAAAAAAAATTCTGGGTTCGCCGAGTATTTTTTGAAAAACACTCGGCAAACCTAAAAAACCATCATTTTATGTAAAAAAATTGTTTTGAGCCTATGTGATATTTGTAATTTGATTTTAGCTTGAAAATTTTTCTACACTCAAAATACAACATATATTATTCCATGTAAAATTTTCACATTTTTTAAGTCAGTTTACTGTTTTTAATTTATTAAGTATGTTTCTAGGATTTAAATTGGAATATGTGGAATTTGAATTGCAAGTGCCTGAAATAATGAACCAAAAATTATAGAAAAATCGCATTCATGTTTTTGAGTTCATTTTTAGTTCTTATCCACTAAATTAAAAGAATTTTTGAAAAATCTAGGTTGCGACACTCGATCGACAACGTGGAGCTTAATGGTTTTTTAATTTAAAAAAACAAATGAAGTCTAAAAAACATGAAACCTGATATGGTGTTATTATATGATACATAGATATTGTGATAAAAAATTAAAAATATTTCGAGAAAGTTTCACGTAGGATGTTAAGAAACCGGAGATTATCCGAGGAGGAATTTGAGTTTAGAGAATGAATGTGTTAGGTTTGAAAGTAAATCGATGGCTAGATATTTTTTTAACTTAAAACTATTTTTACAATCAAAATACAGCATAACTTATCTCATGCAAAAAAAATTGATATTTTTCTGAGTTAGTTTACTATTTTTAATTCATTAAGTGTGTTTCCACCAAATAAATTGAAATAGGTCAAATTTGAACTGCAAGTGCATGAAATAATAAACCAAAACTTATAGAAAAAGCATATTCATGTTTTTGAGTTTATTTTTAGTTCTTATCCACTAAATTAAAAGAAATTTTGAAAAATCTAAGTTGCGACACTTGATCGGTAGCGTATAGTTTAATGATTTTTTTATTCTAAAAAAATCAAATTAAGTCTGAAAAATACGAGACCTATCATGGTGTTATGATATGATACATATATGCTTTGATAAAAAATTAAAAATATTTAGAGAAAGTTGTCACGTACGATGTTCAGAAATCGAAGATTTTCCGACAATGAATTAGGATTTAAAAAGGAATGGGTTGGGTTTAAAAGCAAATCAACGGATAAATTTTCTTTTGAACTTTAAACTTTTTCTACAATTAAAATACAACATGTCTTATCCTATGAAAAAATTTAGCATTTTTCTAGATCAGTTAGCTATTTTTAGTTAATTAATTATGTTTCTAGGATTTAAATTGAAATATGTCAAATTTGAACTGCAAGTGCATGAAATAATAAAATAAATTGTCCAAAAAAATTATATTCATGTTTCGAGTTCATTTTTAGGCCTTACCCACTAAATTTGAATATGTTTAACAAAAATTATCAATAAAAAGAATGAAAAGCACATTTGAAAAAAATTTAAAAAATTTAAAAAAAGTTTGCCGAGTACTAAATTTAAGACACTCAGCAAACAATATATGTTTGCTAGTGTTTGCACTCGGCAAACAAATTTTTTCAGCTGGCGCCAAAATTTTCGCCCTCGGCGCTATTTTTTTCAAACTCGACACCAAATTTTCAGCCCACCTTTAAATACTTGCAGGCTGCCTCCTCCCCTCACCACCGTCCTCCGCCGCCCTTCACTGCCGCGCTCGTCGCCACGACCTGTCACTGGCGCCGTGGCCCGTCGTCGCCCCGTCGCCGTCGCCCCT
>KE372889.1:186081-203110 GCA_000418225.1 Zizania latifolia | reverse complement strand
TAGTGAAAATGGTCACTTATCAGGTCTGGTACCTCATTTGGTTGAAGGGGGGCTAACCCATTTGCAATATGCTGATAACACAATATTGATGATGGAGCTCACCGATCAAAACCTAATAGTGATGAAATTCCTGTTGTACTGCTATGAAGAAATGTCTGGGATGCGAATCAATTACCAAAAAAGTGAAATTTTTGGCATTGGCACATCTCAAGATGAAATTAGGAGAGTAGCAGATGTTTTTAATTGTAATAAAGGAGAGTGGCCAATGAAATATCTAGTATGCCCATTAATATGTCAGCCCAAAATGTCTGACTTTGAAGAGATTGTAACCAAAGTGGAGAAAAAAATTAGCTACCTGAAAAACTGGTTAACTTTCTTATGGGGGCAGGATGGTGCTAATCAATGCTTGTCTGAGCAGTATCCCAATATGCTCTATGGGGGTGTTTTTGTTACCTGAGAAAATTCAGCAAAGAATAGATAGTATTAGGTGCCGCTTCTTTTGGGAGGGGTTAGAAAATAAAAAGAAATATCACATGATAAATTGGTGGGCCCTATGTGCCCCAAAAGATAGGGGTGAAATGGGTTTTGTAGATGTCAGAGCTATCAATCAAGCTTTGTTATGTAAATGGATATATAACTTAGAATGTAGGTTTGCTGGCAGCTACTATGATATTTTAAGAAACAAATACAACCTAGAGAGAGGATTCTTCCAATCTGAGTTGCAAGGGGGATCTTACTTTTGGAAAGGGTTGCATAAAATAAAAAACTGGGCCAGATTGGGGTGCGGTTTTAAAATTAGAAAGGGTACAAGGGTCTCTTTTTAGCATAATGTTTGGTATGGTGATACTCCCTTAAAAGTCAAATTCCATAACCTGTTTGAGATGTGCCAATCTACTGACCTCACTGTGGCAGAAACAGTAACTCTGTTCCGGAATGGTTCTTTACTCAGAAGGTCTCTCAGGGTGGACGATATGGATGAGTGGCGGGGTTTGAGTGATATTTTAGAAGAGATAAATGTTGATGATGGACAGGATGAAATTAGTTGGCTGATTGACAAAAAATGTTTCTCTTCCAGATCAGTGTACAAGATGATTACGGACAGGGGTGGTAGACTCCGATAGTATGAGAATCTGGAAATGTGGTATGCCTTTGAAGGTTAAAATTTTTACATGGTTAATGCTGAAAGGAAGGATTCAGGTGGGAGAACAGTTGAAAAGTATGAACTGGAAGGGTGATCCGTCTTGCAAACTTTGTGGTCAGATGGAAACTGTGGATCACTTGATCTTTAGCTGTCATATATCACAATTTTTGTAGGTTTTTGTTCGGGAGGCTCTTGACTGGAATCTTCCGGCTCTTCACAGAAGGGGCTTTGTTGATACGACGGGGAGGTTTAGAGATACAAAAAAGGCTTCTGTTGCCATGCAGATCCTGGGGGCCGGGGCTTGGTCAATTTGGCTTTTGTGTAACAAATTTATCTTTCAAAACAAATTATATACTAATGCTTATCAGGTTATCAGTAAACTAATCCTATACCTCACTCAGTGGCTTCAACTGGTACCAACTCGGCTGAAAGAAGAAACATCAAGGTGCTTAGAATTGTTTCGTGCAAGGCTGCATCAATTGATCCGGCTGGAAGAAACTCCAAGCTCGGCCGTGTCAATCTGAAGTGATATAGTGACTTTACCAAGTGGTGTTTAGGAAGTCTGGTCTGGGCTTACTTCGTTCGCAAGTATTTTGAGTTTCAGCGATTTAACCAAGGTAGCAATATCTGTTGGTGTGTCTATCTTTTTGGTGGTGTCCAGCAGTATCTTTTATGGCCTGTGTATATAAAGCGTCAAACTGTGCTGAAGAATGCTGTTGCTTTGCTGGTTGTCAGTACATCTTTGTAAAGTCGGTATCCCCGACAAATGTTATGCTACAGTTATCTGCTTTGGGTAAAAGCAGGGCTCTCCAAAGTGGGTTGCCTTTCTTCAAAAAAAAAAAATCAGCAAATTAAAATCTGGCACTGTGAAAAGCAGAAAAACGATTTCCTGCTGTGTTTGGCTGTTCAACTGAATAACGTCCCGTCTTTTGATTTCTACAAGCACTCAAACCGAAAATTTAATCGCCCCGGATTACAAAAATTGATCGGCGGAGAACGAAGCGTCGAATTAAATCGATCGCCTGCCTTTTTCTTTCAGATGTACTCGTTGATCATCCACGCCATTTTTTCTTTCTGGAGAGGAGAAGCGAACAGCAAGAACATGCGACTGCATGCTTCGCCTGCATGAACTGCTGCGTACGTGATGGATCTGTCCAACTGTTTGGCCAATCTGATATGCTTCTTCCGCAGGTATGTGTACTTGGATGTTCGATCTGAACCATTTCATCTCATTTACATATCACGTTTTTAATTAGGAAGGAGAAACTAGACCCAAATCACGTTAAATATTTTACCTCGTACTTCTTGATGATTTGGTCCCTAAAAGTTTAGAGAGATTCGTCTGTCGAGTTTCGATACGATAAAGGAGGGAACGTGTGTTGTGATCGTGGTGTTCTAAGTTGTTCTGTATTTTAGGATCATAATAATATATTACTGCTTACAACATAGATTAATGAAGAGGAAAACGGTTTGTCAAATGGTGAAACATCTAAAAGCTAAGCTGTCACACTGAACGAGATTACCATAATCTACTGCATCTCCAAACCGAGCCAAAAGCTTCCATCATGTTTGTTTTTATGAAATTTTGAGAAAAAAATTTAAAAAATTCCACTACACTCAGACTCCGTTTGGTATTGCAGTGGATTATTACACAACTTTTACAATTTTCACCGTTTGGTAAACAGTTTTTAGTTTAATCTATTTACAAGTAGTAATATAGTTGAGATCCGAAATTATAAAATAACTCGTGAAAACGTGGCGATCATATAACATATTTTTAATTAAGATAGGGATTATAAGTATTAAATTTTACAACAGATTAAGCAAAGTGTAATATGCAAAGATTAATTGCGTTTGTGATGCTAGAAATTATGGAGTAATGCATTCGTTGGCATCACCTGAAAAAAACTGGGCTGTTCAAAGCCGAAGTCAGAAGGCCCAATCCACACCATTAGCGTCGTCGTTAATCGTATCAAGCCACGAGCACACGAGGACTTCCTCTCTCTCTCTCTCTCTCTCTCTCTCTCTTTCTCTCTCTCTCTCTCTCCGAGTCCAAAACCCTCTCCCCTCTCCCCTCCGGCTGCGGCTCACCGGATTCGCGTCCCAGGCTAGGGATCCAGGTGCTGTCAGCGATGGGCGGCGGAGGCGGCGGTGTCCCGGAGGAGTTGCTGACGGCGCAGGAGACGGCGCTCTACGACCGGCAGATCCGCGTCTGGGGCGTTGACGCCCAGAAGAGGTGCGTCGCATCCCCTCCCCCGTTTAAAGTTCTATTTTTTCCTCAGGCTTCGCTGTTGCTTATGATGGGGAAATTTTGTTAGGTTGTTTCTTGAGCTCTAGTGTGAAAAATCGATCTTTGGGGACTTTCATGGCTTGTGATTAAGCCCAAAATTGATCTTTTGTCTTTTACTTTTTTTACACTTAAGCCCGATGTGTTTCTACCTTGAAGACAGAAATATTTAATCTTTTCGTATTTTGTAGCTTGTTTCGATTTTTCCTGAATTTTTAGCCGCTTCGAGGCTTTCCATTATATTTCCCGTGACCCCCCTCCCCCCGAATTATAATTCTTTTGAATGTTTTCTGATTTTTTTTGGTCTAAGTCAAAATTTTGTCTTATTTATGGGGGAATTTTTTGTGCAAAAAGGGAGTATCATCCATCTTTCTGTTAGCTTCTGAAGCCAAACTTTCTAGTGCATTTCATCTGTTTTTGACTGTTGCATTTTTGTTCCATGGAACAGGCTAAGTAAAGCACATGTGCTTGTATGTGGCGTGAACGGTGCTACTATTGAGGCAAGTAACTAGAGATTCCTCTCCAATTGTTGTGTTTCTCTGCTAATTTATACCTCGTGGTATTCAAGCATTGGATTTAGGTTGCATTGTGTTATGATGGAGTGGTGGATTAGTATTATGAGCCCAACTGCCAATGTTTAGCTTTTGCTTTTAGTTTGCTATTATGACTTAATATTCTTGGCATTTGATTGCTGTTTTGTTTCTCTTGTAGACTTAATAGCGCTATGCAGGTGCTATGTGAAATTAAATCTCAATTTTCTTATATTTAATTTCTAGGTTGTCATTCAGTCCCTGTTGGCCCATGTCGAAAAGTCAATTGTCATTAGTGCTCAGTTGTCATTACAAAAATTCGTTCATCTGCCTATGATATATTTTTTAGGTTCTGATGATATGTCTGTGATTTATCCTTATTACTGTCACCTCTTGCGATATCTGACCAATGCACTTTGCTTTGCTAAGAACCTAAGAAGATCATTACTATTTACTAGTAAAAGTATGCCTTGTAAACAAGAGCTCTGTAATCACATGGACATAGTACGATAAACACCTACATCCTGGCCCTCCTACATATTCATCTAAATACTGAAGTTCCTCAGTTCTTCTGGGTATATTAATAAAACTTCAGTCATAACTCATAACTGAAGGCAGCCTCATGCACTAAATGTTTGTTCTATCCTACCCTGTAGCTCTGCAAGAATATCGTTCTAGCAGGAGTCGGCAGTTTATCCTTAATGGATGATCATGTAGTCACGGAGGATGATCTTAACGCAAATTTCCTAATTCCTCCTGATGAGAGCATATACAGTGGTAGATCACGAGCTGAGGTTTGTTGCGAGTCCCTGAAAGATTTCAATCCAATGGTCCGAGTTTCTGTTGAAAAGGGTGAGTTATTCTGATCTTTTCATTGGTTTGTGTAGCAGAAATTATAAGTATTTGTAAGAAAATCCTTTAATTTTAGAAACAAGCAGATGCCATGTCACTACAGTGCATAGTTGAATCAAGAAATCAGCATATGGGAGAATTTTGATACCTACTTCTCTGCCCACAGGAATCACTACGATTCTTCAGCTCTTCCAGCAGATTCTAAAAAATAATTTCTAACTATTTTCTTCTTTCCTTTAGGTGATCCATCACTAATTGATGAAGAATTCCTCGACAAGTTTGATATAATTGTACTTAGCCGCACGTCTATGAAAACAAAGGTGTGCATTCTTCTCGCAGAATATTTTTCAGCTTATTGCAAATGCCAGTGCCATTCAGTTCTATGTCTTAACTAAAATTCTGCAATACATCTTTTTTCTCTTTCTCGTGCTCAGTGCTAACAATGTTTATGCGTGTGTTGTATTGCTTTAGTTGTTTGTTAATGACAACTGCCGGAAGAGTAGCAAGCATATTGCATTCTACGCTATCGAGTGCAAGGGTTCCTGTGGTGAAATATTTGTTGATTTGCAGAACCATAGCTATGTTCAGGTATGAATCATATAAGGACACATATATTTGTTCTCCTGATTTGTCAGTTTAGTTATAGTACATTCTTTGTTCAGAAGTCAATGTTTCTATCTTTTACCTCTAAGAGTGCCTGCATAGATGTCTTGAGTTGGTTTATATTCTCCATAATATTTGTCATTCTGTTAAGAATATTCATGTCTGTGTATGTGCTCTAACTTATTGATTCTTTTTTTGCGAACTGTATAATCACTCAATTTATTTCTATGTTATGTTTGAACTCTTAACTTGATCGCATTCTAGCAGACTGTTCATGTTAACATTTTAACCTAATTACGTCTAGCTTGATGAATGCACCTTTTAAGGATGAAAATGGCAAGGCAGACAGTTTTTTAATATAATTTGTAGTGATATACTAATCTTCAGTCTCATTGGTTTTCATCTAAGTCATTGTGCTTGTTCCTCACTTCCGCTCTTTTTCATTGAAACGGAGATACAGAAACAGACAACTTAGTTATGGTGCTTAAAATATGGTAGTATGGCACTGTCTAGCATATCATATTTGGGACCAAGGGTTCATCTTGTAGTACACATGTACTGCTGGTTCAATCACCATGGGTAAATAACCTCTTATGCTTTGGAAATCACAACCATTATTAAAGGGGCACAGTTTATTCATTCAGTTTCCTGAAAACTCAGCAGTTTGGGTCCTCAAAAGTACCATTATGATTTGGTGTGTTTTTTCTTTTCTCAGAAGCATGCTGGTGAGCCTGAACCTAAAGAGTTGACATATCATAGCCTTCAGGTACATGACTTCAACTCATGAATTTGCTCTTAAGCAAGCTGACCTTAGTTGAGAACTTGAGATAAAATCTTTCATTTAGCCATCTGTGTTTTGCATTGCTCAAATTACAACCTATATTCATTTAGCCATATTCATTATTCTTTCTTGGCTGCCATAAATGTAGCTGTGGTATATTTATGATGCAACCTATACAAGTTACATGAAAGCAATTTTAGACTGGAAAAAGAAACAACTATTAATATTAGTTAACTAATGTTACCCTCTGGCAAATAATGGCTTTCTGTAAAAGCTCAATGCCCGAGCACTGCACCATTTTGAAATAAATATATATCATATCGAATCTAAAACCAAGTAAAATTATATCAGCCAGCAATATACATATATACATGTGTACAGTTTGCAATGAGCTAAAAAAATCCCGAAAATGACACACTTGATTACATAGATACATCAACAGAAGATCAATGTAACATACCAACACCATCGCTAACTTATCTTTTTAAGGAGCAGAGAAAACTAAGTACAATCATATTAATTAGCAATCTGCATATACACACAGTAAACATCACAATTAGTTAATCCTACAGATTACACACACTTGAATACTTGAATGCATAGTTACATATGCAGAAGATCATCTGAGACTGAGAGCACATCAACACCATCTTCAACTCCTCTTAAGGAGTAGTGAAGATACTCTTTCTTTATCCTGATATGGCCCAGCCAAACCAACCTACCCTATTATTGAATGTCTTTATTTCATGTGGTAATTAAATTGGTTCCATAAAAGATACCTGTGTTTTGGAAGTAGCTATGGTCTTTTTAGAGTAGTTTTCACAAAAGCTACACTAGAAGATGCACTGATGCTCTCTGGTGTGCTCATTTTGCATATATCTCTAGAAGAATGGATAAAGACAGCATGTTAACCTTAACGTTTAGCTTTCTTTATGTGTATCACCACTTAAATACATGTTGATACCAGCATATGTTACACCGTTCTGGATGCTTCAATTTGGAAATACTACAGTCTGTTATTCTGTTTATCAATGGAAATGAGTACACCAGCATTTTGATTCTTTCATACAGGAAGCTATCTCTGTACCCTGGAAGAATCTACCAAGAAAGACAGCTAAATTGTACTTTGCCATGAGAGGTGAGGATGAATGTCAGAATTTAAGGCACTGTTCAGATTAAAGTTTATCTCCCAAAATAATGAAAACTGAAATGGGCCATTTGTCTAACTTGTTATTTTTCCTGTCCCTGTCTACTATTTTCTTCTCTCGATTTTGCATTTACTATCTGCACATTTTCTTGAAATGTTCTTTTGCAGTATTGGAAAATTATGAATTATCTCAAGGCCGCAGTGCTTGTGAGACATCACTCTCTGATCTACCTGCAGTTTTAGCACTGAGGAAAAACATGTGTGATGAAATGGTATACAGGTTTTTATATTCTTAAGTTAAGCCATATTCTTTCAGAAATTTTTTACATGGTATGGTAAACTGCAGTCTTTGAATGAGTCTCAAATTCCTACTGCTCTCCTGGAACGACTGGTCGCAGCTGGAAAGAAGGAACATCCTCCTGTATGTGCAATCCTTGGTGGCATTCTTGGTCAGGTTGGTACCAATGTTTCATTACCTAAATAGATTATGTCTCCTAAAAAAAGACTAGGTCTATGCTCTCATCTCTCCATTTTTTTGTTATTGCACTGGTATTATGTTTTGACAGTTATGGTTCAAAATAATTTCCTCCTTCCATTTTGGTTCACTTGTGTCGTTGTGTACGCTGGCTAACAGTTCAAGTATTGTTTTACATAATGTAACGTGGCTTTTTTCTAGAGGTTTGGGATTGTAACATAATAGCTGCACACGATAGCATGAAATTAGTGGGCAAAACAGGCAGTCTTACTCTATTACCAAATTTTAGAAGTTCTGAACTCAACACATCCTAAAGTAAAATATTGACTTCACAGTAAAACTATTTCACTAACAAAACTAGACTTCTCCATAAAACCAATTTCTCAAGAAATACTACCTATGAACATGTAAGTACCTCCAGTATTGTCTGACTTGCACCACTACACTTGGGTCTCTGAACTTGAGAACTGCATATTTAGGTCCCAACTTAATTTACAATCATCGATGACAGGACACTTTGATCACATTTGTGGTAAAACTGTCACAAAGTTTACATAGTCAAGTGACAATTCAGAGTGAACAAATGTGTTGTGTCATCTCCATTTATCAGTTTTAATGGCGCTAGTTCAACCATACAATTTTGTGACCACAAATGTACATTTATTGAATCCAGGAGCCTAAATGAACCTAGCAAGTTTAGGTATCCAATGGCTATTGTGATAGCCTGATATGTGGTAGATACACTTGGAATTGGATCAATATGACAATATCCTCATTGGAATATCGGGTACCTCTTGGTGAACATAGAAATATATTGATAGTCCTTTGGTAGAAAACAAATTCTGTATTGAAATTTGCTACATACATAATTTTAGCAATCAGTTTTACATACAATAAATATATAGCACAACAAAGATTTGAATATTCAGTAGTTATATAAAACTTGCTGAAATATAAAAGAAACCTTGATTGGTGTCTGAAAGGAGTCCAAAACTATACTGGATTCTGCTACACGTTAAGCTGCAAAAGTGGCAGGAATGTAATTTTTGTTCCATTCCAGACCTTACTTATTTGTGCTTATGTATACTGCTTGCTGTTTTATAATCTGTTTTTGACCTAACAGGAAGTGATTAAGTCTATATCTGGCAAGGGTGATCCGATAAAGAATTTCTTCTATTTTGATGACACAGACGGTAAAGGGGTCATGGAAGACATTCCTGGCCCTTCCACAAACTGAACATCTTACCTGCCTGACTACCATTCTTGCCTGGCTTCACTGATCCTTCTACCCATTAACCAGCATCAAACTGGATTATTTAGCACTCTAGTACCTGTGTTTAAGCTGTGCCACCGTAGAAATGGTATCAGATGGAAAATTGGTGTTTTGTACCAGTGATTTCGAAGCTGAAGACATGAGGTTTCATGCTTATTGAAAGACGAAATGCTTTGTCATCTGTTCTTATATGATGTGCCTACAACAGTCACGCCCATGTACTGTTGTAGAATGTTTAACTGAAATGGCAATGGATTAGTGAAATTTCTCAGTATACTGGTTGTTGTCAATTTGTTGTGGTCTTGTTTGCTTGTGATCTAAATATCATATCTTCGCTGTAATCAGATGTGCTCCTTTTAGAACTCTTCATCGTAACAATGCTGTGATTCAGCTAGGAGAGAGTCAAACCATCCTGTTAGCAGGATGACCCAATTGTTGGTTACTCCGAGGTAGACTTTAGGCTTAAAGCTGGGCAGCTGGCAGTGGCATGATTGTGATACCGAATGCACTGAGTTAGATCTGGACAGGACTGGGCATATCAAATCTGGTTCTGAATTGCCATCACAACCACTTGTCTGTGGTCACTTCAGTCTTCAGTATATAGTCCATTCCAGTTCAATCCATGCTTTTCAAGTGTAAATATGTGATGAATTTTCCCTTGGTTTGTCGGTTCAATTGTCTATTTGCTATGGATCCAGTCCTGCCTGCTGTTATTGTTGCTGAGAAGTAAGGCTGAGAAAAAAAGAAGAGGAGTATCTAGATCTAGCATGTATGGTCATATTCAAGAGCAGAATGGTGTCTGAATTATGCAGGGCAGAAAGGAACATTTCACCTGAATTGTGATTCTGATAGTTGAGTTTGGGCATGAGGTGGAAAGAAGGTGCTTTTCAATGTATCTCAGCCATGCATAGTTTTTCCATCTCATAATCATAAATTTATCCTCAAAAATCAAAAGAACAAAATAATGCTGCTGTTCTTTCCTTTGTTCAGTATTATGTATCTGGTTGCTTTTATGGCACCAGCTTCTTTATGCAAAGATCATGGCTGTAGTAGGATCAAGAGAGTAATTGCTAGTACATATATTATATATATATTATCTTTTTTATTCCTTCCTCTGACATTCATCCAAGCTGTCACAAAGGAGCCTCACCTAATAAACTTAAATCTTTACAAGAAAACAACTTGGTTCTGAAGGGGACCATACAAGCCACCATTCTTTGAAATGAAAAGGTTCCCAATGATGAGGCATGCATTTAGTATGTAGTACAATAATACATGTGTACAATACATTAAGTACACCACCAGCCCCTCAATTAGCCCCTAATCATAATCTCTGGTGCACACAACTCTTTTCTAGCCCCTTGATTCATCAATTAAGTAGATTCCAAGGATTGTGCAATGATGGGCATGGAGACATGCATTTAGCCTGTTCTACTCCCAAAGGGAATGTGCACATCTACCTGATCAATGATTTGCTCAACAAAAAAAGAGCTTGTAAATGTGTGACCTACTCCACCAAGATGTGCAGTCAAGCTATAAATTTTTGCACTGCCTGTCATGCTACACCAATGATAGGTGATGGTAGGGCACACACACATTGACACATCTATGATCTATCCATGGAGTGGTGTCAAGCTAATTGAGAGCCAGCCCACGACGTGACACGTGACAAATGCAGGGCATTGCATTGAGCTGCTCCATTTAGGAAGGCATTACAAAATGGGAGAAAGGCCTGTAAAGGGATAGTTCTATCTTTTACTCCCTCCGACCTATAATATTACAATCTAGAATCAGATTTGATATTTCATAATACAATAAATCTAGACGGTTGTAGATTCGTTGTATTATAAAATATTAAATCTAGCCATTATTTAGATTCATTTTACTATGAAATGTGAAATCTAGTATTGTATGATGGAGAGAGTATTGTATATCAATATAATCAACAAAACATTCTTTATCTTAGAAGGGACAAATTATCAAAAAAAATTATGTAACCGGCTATGAAGTGGGTTTTGACCTCAGGGCGGTTGTGTGAAAAAACGAACTGATGCTTCCATTGTTTTTCTAAGCTGATCTTGCTGCTGCGTACGATTCAAACTGTGGGTTTGGAGAAATTGATGTCCAACCGACATGTGCATACGTGTTTCAACGCGTGAAATACACAAATAATTGAGCTACATAACGTAGTGCAGTGATCTTGTCAGAGGAGCACATGAGAATATGAGATACCTTTGACGAATGCTCCATTATCAGCTGTCAGGTTGAAATATGTCCGGGGTTACTGATGCATCTGACTCAATTCCACTGCACAGATTTGCATGTTAATCTAGACGTGATATGTATTTGTTTTGTTTCTTTCGGCATGTAATATCCCTTCCATTATATCGATATACCCATTTAAATAGGCCCTTCAGAAAAAACTAACCATTTTCTTATTTAGGACAAATTACTCTCTCCGTTTCCACAAAGGAAATTGTTTTAGACGTGTATCAAGAGTTACCTGAAACAAGTCGTTTTATATTTTATTATGTATTTTGGATAACTATATCCCTGATGTGGTACTACTTCCTTCTCGTTTCCCGCACTATCTTTATTCCCGCATTGTATTTAATAGGGGTAAATAAGGAAAGTAAAAACTAATTAATTGCTCCTTAATATCTAAAATCATGTTTAAAACGATTTCCTTCGTGAAACCAAAGAGAGTAATAGATTAAGGCCATGCTTGACACAGCTCTAACTCTATAATTTTTTAGAGTTGGTCAAACTTAGCTTCAAGAAATCAAAAGTATTTAGTTGAGTAGTTTGGCTTTTGTTTTGGACTAAAAATAAAAACTTAAACTATTTTATTATACCATAAAAACTCCAGATCTAGAAAAAATTCCAAAATTAGAGCTATACCAAACAGGCTCTAAAAGTAATACCTGGACCTCGACTCAATGGGAATTATGTACTTACTAGGATAGGATAGGAGGCAAATTTTTGTGCACAAGTATTAATAAATCATCTCAAATAATTTTATTGTACTAAATTTATTTTGATTTTAAAAATATAAATTGTTTACTTATGAGAGATGTAGCATTTATTTGAGGAAATGTATAGCAGAAAAATGTTTACAAAACATAGATAACTATTACCTGGAGCCCACAAAAATGGTAATGTTGCTCACTTTTTGGATGAACAAAATTACATTAACTGTGTTTTTAAGTCAAAATACCCGCATTTATTTGCAATTGTAATAAGCAAATTATCTCTACATTAAGATCGGAAAAACACTGGCATTTAATTTGCATCGATGACAAGTGTACTGCAGTGTCGGACACTTCACCAAAATCACCATAAGCAACAACTTAACTTACGATCTGGACCTTTTTCATTTCCAAACTATCAATTAATTAAAGGCATACCAGCAGCAGCTAGCATTTCGTCTCAATCATTAATAGATCACTTTTTTGCCATTATAAACGTAAAACTTTTACCTTCAGTTTCTTTCACAATATTATCAATAACTATAAAATTAATATCATATGAAAATATTTTTATAACTGGATTTAATTATATCACATGTATAACATAAAAACACGTATATTTAGCTTGGTTAGTACTTAAAAAGTTTAAAATTTGATATTTTTAAATACATGATTTATATTTTTTTTAGAGAAGGGAGTAGCAAATAAATATCACCGTGTTGATAATCGTTAACTTATCTCCAGATCGATCGAATAGATGCCCTCCATCCAATCGATCACGATGACAAGTGCACACAGACATGTACAGGCAGCCATGGCCCAGGTCCCAACCGGCAATCAATCATGCACGGCGGCGACCAAATCACGCACAAGGTTCCGTCGGCCGGCCGGCCGGCGCCGCGTGATCGATCGATACCACGATCATCGCAATTATGGATCATCGGCGTGCAGCGTGCAGTGTCGACGAAGCTGGCCGGCGCACCAGCAACAACAAACAAGACAGACGTACCATGCATGGCATGCAGCATTACTGCCATGTTGTAGCCTCGTAGGACGGCTCTACATCACATGGCTATCTACGTGTACATCTATCTATCTAGTTGTACTATCATTTATCATCCACTCGTTTCGTTTTATAATGTAAGTTTTTTAGTCATATCTAGATTTATATGGATATTAATGAATCTAGACATATATACAAAACATATACATTGACGTTTATATAAATCTAAATCTAGACATAACTAAAAAGACTTACATTAAGAAACAAATGGAGTATATATCTCTGTGTGTGTAGAGAACTAACATTTAGTGTTTAAAGAATGTAAACAGCAATTGCATCTTTTTAAATATTTCGATTGGATGCACCAAAATCACATGTGTAAATAGATTATTGGGCTTTGTAAATGTTTCATAATAGGAAATTAGCTGTCAAAGCTGTATTTTGAAGATGATATCAATATTATCTAAAACGACAGGTCTTTCTGATCCATGTTTGCATGGATGAATACATCTAAGCTAGACATTGTGTGGTAGATATGGTACTCATGGTAGTGATCCATCCAGTCGTGCATGCGATGCATCACCTTTTGTTCTACGTGTGTGCTTCGGCGTCTCTTGGCTGTACCATGCATTGTGCCGGTGTACGTACAATCTTAGCTACATGATGGTGATGCGGGGAAGATGGGGAGCCTCTACTTATTACTGCAATAGTTGAGGATGGAATTCTAGTTGGGATATTTAATTTATTGGGTTTCCTTCTCACTCTAACATGCATAGAAATAAAAAACATGATTTTTTTCTTGTATCTTATGTCTCTGTTGTTTTTCTATTGTTAATCATTAATATTTTTAGACTACACCGATAGCAGAGGTTTCTTAATAATAGAGAGCTAGCCACAGGCTCTTAACTGCAAACAGAACTCATCTCTAATCTAACATCATGTTTAAAAAGATTAAGATTTTGAAAAGCAGCCGGTGAGTGGTGATGAGAATATAAATAAGATAAGGTTTTTCAGCTTCTAGATATTAGTTTATTTTTAATCATACAAACTAAAAAATTATTTAGTTGTACAATCTCCTACTCGGTTTTGGTTTACGGTTAGAAAGAATTTCCATTATCGAGCTCGCGCGTGCAGCAGCAAAGCTTCCATATGCACGTCAGAATGTCCAATCCGTGTAATCCTGCTGCTAATCGCAGGGATAATCACACAGGCTAGTAAACGCAATATGGGCTTTATTATTAGTTATTACTAAGCCTTTATATATCATTCGTTTGCTCAAGTGATACTCAACATATAATTAATAATATGTTAACCGGTAATATAAATTAATTTTATCAACTATACCTTCCGATTGAACTAAACACATACTATCAAATTTAGTCATCAACAAATTGTTATAGGGATTTATAGGATCCAAAGAGCTTTATAGGAAACATAGTGACCAACCTAGCTAGGCACATGTTTTGCACAAGTAGGGACCGTCTTAGGTACACTAGACTAGTTGGTAGCTCATCTAACATCGTTGTCAATTGTGTCATGTTTGGAGGGATTAACTTTTGAGTAAACCATAGAAAGTTTTATAACTAACTTTCTATGCATGGAGAAACATGCTAATGAACACAATCCATGACATCCATTTGAATTTCCCACAAGATTTGGATATTTGGTTTCTCTATTCAACTCGATCTTATTAAAAATTAAATTGTGTCATACTTATGGATTTAGCTAGAGACTTCAACAACAATACACCTCGCGTTTCCAAAGCTATATATGAGCACGTACGTTGGAGCAGATTTTGGCAGTTTTACTCCCGTAATCTAAAGCTTTCCAAACTCTTTCCAAACGGTTTATATTTTTGTTTCAAATTATAAAAATAATAGCTGTAAAATCTAAAAATAAATTATTATATATAAACTGAAAAATACCAACTTATCTAGATTCTCATTAGTTAGATACTTACGAGCAACTTTCTTGTAATACGAAACTTCTCCAACAAGCTCTTATATTTCTTTGGAAAGAAAAGATCGTTGATTGGTCATGCCGACCTTCACTAATATAAGTCTTTGTGTATACCAGGTCAGTTAATTATGATGAAAATGATATGTCATTCGGACAACGAAATGGGCTGGTCCGTATGTTTTTAGTGAACTGCTGTCCTATAGTTTGATATAAAACTAAAATCCGTACGCACCTATACGTGAATTTATGCCTATGAAAGAAACTAAGAACTTAACTCCCAGCAATATTGCAATGTCTGATAGACTCATGCATTATATTCATCCAATAAATTTTAGGATCCTAAAAAAATCCGAAATTACCATGATGTTCCCCGCATTGTTCCTTCATTTTTTTTTTCAGTTTGTATTTTATTAGTGAGTGACAGGCAGCCAGGTTCGTATGTAAGTTCATATCTGCAGTGTACAGTACAGGACCTGTTCGTAGTGTTCGTCCGGATGCTGCAAGTTGCAAGTCCACATTGCTCTGATGGATTTCGATTGCATTCTTGCCCTTGTTTCTTTCCTATGTGCATAATGTGTTTCAATCCAATAGCTACATCTCGATGTCTGTTTAGGCGATATATGTGCATGCATGGCTACATTATTTGTTAGAAAAAAAACGTGTACTGTAGCAAGCATTCGTCACACTGCAGAGACATTGTAATGTAAGACTGGGTCATTCCGGTTGATACAGTTTATACCGGTCAAAATTATATATTTAATTTTATTTTAGATATGTATTACATGATACTTAAAATAAGGTATGTATTATATTTATATTTGAGGTGATAACATATTCAAATATATCATATTTAATCAAATTGATATATATTTTAAATAAGAATATTACATAAAATAAATTTATATTATTTTATTAAACCTCGTAATAGTACACCGGTATAAAAACATTCTATTTTAAGAACCAAAACGAAATGAAGTAAGAATAAAATTAATAAGCTTGCTCGCAAGTAAAGCAGAAAAGGCCAAATTGGACAGTTTGAACTACGATGGATCATAGAGGTCATAACTGAATTTGAAATATTCAGATTCCAAAAAATCTCAATTTGCATTCTTGTTCCAGACAGAGGCCAATTTGCACATTCTGATGAGAAATAAATATATTTTCCACATTCCAACTCCCCTTCAGAAAGTTCTTTTCTTTCTTCCCAAAATACCCTCACTTGTACCCATTCCACGGGCCCACTTCCCAAACGGGTCCCACACCTCACCCTCTCAACTACAGCTCCCAGTTCGTCTCAGACTTAAGTTCTTAAATAGTTTTACTTTTTGAAAAACATTATAAAAATATAAAAATGTTTTATTAATTTTTTTCTATTAAATAAATCATTTAATCCCTTAAATAAATTTCGTACACCTTGGAGCCGTGCTACTATTATTATTGTGGTAGAAAATGGGAGGGAGTGCGCGGGTCCCACCTCCCCCTCTTCCTCCGCGCGCCATACAAAGCCTCGCCACCTCGCCGGGCGCTGGCCACCACTTCGTCTTCCTCCTCTCCTGGCCCCCCTTCTCCCTGTCTCCGTGAAACCAAGATCAAGGCCGAGCCATGGATGATGCCGCCGCGTGCGACAGGAGGCGGAGCAGCGCGTCCTCGTCCCCTGAGTTCCGGTTCTGGCCCGTCGACGCCGACCCCGCCGCGTCGCCGTCCTGCGCCGACGAGCTCTTCTCCGGTGGGGTGCTCCTCCCGCTCCCGGTCCTCCATCCCCGGCGCCCTTGCGGCGAGGGTTACGGGCTTGTTGGAGCCGCTGCTGCTGAGTGCCTTGAGGTCGCCGCTGTGGCGGGTGGTGATGACTCTGCCGCCGTGGTGTCCCGGGCGTCGCCCGCCGCGGCGTCTGCTCCCGGTGGGGGCTCGAAGAGGTGGACGGACATCTTTGCCAAGAAGCCGGCGGAGGAGAAGGAGAAGGAGAAGGAGGCGAGGCGCAAGGACGGCGCCGGTTGCCGGAGACCGGCCGC
>KE372889.1:153554-164011 GCA_000418225.1 Zizania latifolia | reverse complement strand
AGAATAATGTAAGATGTATCAATCTACAATTAGTAAATTATATTTTAGGGCTTATTTGGAACGGAGTATTTGGAAAGGAATTTTGATGAATTTAGTTAATTTATGTGAAAATCGTGTAAAATTCATATGTTCGAGACGATCTTTATAATTTGGAGAAAAAGTCTCAAAATTTATCTCGAACCTACACTTTATGCTGTCTTAATTATGACCCAACGACTTCGTTGTGAATGGCGTTTAATTGTCTCCAAGAAAACTGACAAAAAGAGGGAAATTAAAGCAAAAGGAAAATAATTATCCATAGGCATTTTATGCCGTTGAGTAGTACCCCAGTATACAGATACAAATATACATATTGTATTACCTATTTGGTGCAGGTAGCGACCCCCACCCACCTATCAATTCAATTCTCTCTCCTCTTCTCTGCACACGTCCACCCATAAATACCGCGCCATAGCCTCTCCTGGTCTCCACCGCGCCTCATCTAGTCATCTCGCCACCTCCTCCGCCGCCGCCGCGCCGCCGTCGCCGCCGTCGTGTCGCCTGAGAGGAGGGAGACGGGAGCTAGTAGATACCATGGCTAAGCAGGCGTTCATGAACGGGTTCCTGAGCGTGTTCATGCACGTGGGGCTGTCGCTGGTGCTGCTCGTCTACCTGCCGATCTCCTTCGTCTGCCGCCTCGTCTCCAGGCTGCTCGTCAGGCCCTTCGTCTCCGGCGAGGACCTCCGCGGCAAGGTCGTGCTCGTCACCGGCGCCTCCTCCGGCATCGGCGAGGTACGTATACGTGCGTGCAAGTGCAGTCGCATGCGTGCCGGCCGTGTCGTGGTGGGCCCCTGCTGCCAGTGGCGGCGCCTCTCCCTCATGTTTGGAAACTTTTCGTCTTCTCTTTGCTGCAGCACATAAAACTTTTTTGGTTCGTTAAAAAAATCGTTTTTGGTTATGATTAGTTCAAATAATTGATATTTTGGTATTTGAAAGGTGCTTGAGATGAACAACAATGCATTATTTATAAATGAAATATACTCCTCACGAACAGAAAAGGGAAATAATTACATATGTAATGTAGAGTGCAAAAACACGTGGATCCGGATTTGGCGTTGGTGATTTAATTAAATGGGTTTGGTTGGCTTTTCGTTGGTGTGATTTGGTATTATTTAAAGCATTTGGAAGCTGAAAAGCAAAAGCAGTGGATATGGTGGTTGCGCGCTGGGGCATATATATATATATACACACACATATATATATACACATATATATACACACACATATATATATACATACAAAGTTGACGTGTTATTAAAATTATCAAATTAAGAAAATTTCACGTTGTAACTTAGGTATTGTAGTTGCAACTACTTCAGAAAATGTACAGCATTCAGATTTGACAAAATTGTAAGTTTGGTCTGTTTAGTCCTACAAGCGCTCACCAACAATGGTAATGTTTTCTTAGTTTTGTTGCTGAAAAGACGACTAATTGCTGTGGATGATAGACACACACATATATATATATATATATCTTAAAATATCGGTATTCTGCATCTGCATCTATTGGTCCTAAATTAAAATATATATTATCTGTTTAAAGTTTTAAAATTTTGTTCCAAAATAAAACTATTTCTCCATATACTTTCTTATAAAGCAATTTCATTGTTATGTTTATTTAAGATAAATTTTAAATTTTAAATTATGGGACGAAATAGTAGTTTTATCTGAAGTGAGTAGGAAGAGACACTGATGCCAGGAATTAATGTATTGCGGTCGCATAAATATTATTTATCTTCTCTACAGTTTTATGTAACTAATATCGTTATGTTCATATAAATATTTCTTACTTTCCTACAGTTTCAGTAATTAATATCTGTTCAGTTACGATCAACTAACTGTGCTACTTTAATTAATACAATTATGAAATATCTCCGGCCTTCAGCTAGAGGCCTATAGCTAATGTGATCAATATCACCTCTTATGGTTTCTTCGGCACATTTAGGATTCTGAAAACGTAGTAATAGGGAAAAAGTAGAAATAGATTGTCTCGAATATATTATAGAATACTATGTACATGATTTTAAAATACAAAAATACATATATTATAGAATACTATGTACATGATTTTAAAATACAAAAATACTAGATCGAGACGATGTCTTTCATGATTCACATGAATTGAATTTTAAAGAAAATCACATGTGAAAAAGAGAGTATATATATGGGCTCCTCGAAGAGAAGAAAAAAGGTATGAGCTCATGCTTATTTTTCTTTGAAATAAGTATTTAAAAATCTACTCTAAATGATTTTTAAAACCAAATCCTTTGTTCTAATAAAGAGTGTCATGCGAAAATTTTTATAAGAATCTAAATCCTTTACAAATCCTCTATTTTTTTCCTCCTTTGAAAGGATTAAGTTCCCTATTAATAACAGAACAGCTTTTGACGGTACCACAAAAATTCAATAAACACTCCTAATGCGTATAGTTTATAACGCATAAATTTTATAAACGATGTCTAAATTAAGAATATTAAATATTCATTCTTTCAAATGCATGTGTTTATGATGTTTACGACAGAAAGAGTAATAAACATTCATTTATATTCAATACTCCTGATGCACCTGTTTCTACATTAGGAAGGAAAAATAAATGATTTTTATACGACATTCCACGTTTGATCTAGGTCTTACGTGTGATTATTGTCTTTTTCCCTCGTAGTTAATTCTAGTGTCACGTTCATATCCAAACGACAGCTTCATATCTAAATGTCATTCACGTTGATATCCAAATAATAGATTCACCTTCATTTATATTAATTCCAAATAAAAGATTAATATTCAAATTCATATATATGTAATAAACTCATGTATGTTCCTATTCATATCGAAATGATATACATTCATATTCATATTATAAATTTACATAGGTTCACGTTCACAACAATGTGAACATATAATATCTATATTGATAAACGATAAACATACCTCCTTATAAGCACTGTTAACTTTTATAAGTAGTAGATTATTATATTTGGAATAAATTTTAAATATTATAAAAATACTACAATTTAGAACGAACTAAATACGGAGTACATTCTAATCTGAAGACTCGTGTTTATATGGACGGTCTCCGCTAAAAACGACTCTACTGTGAAGACGCGAACGGCCCGTGAAATCTTGAAAGGTTTTTTATGGTGATAGCCATACTTTTACTGGGGAACTGGGACTCCCAGCAGGCAGAAGCAATAAATTCGCTCCGGCCATCTCATTCATTGGGAGCATAGACGACTCTCATCGACCACCTGGTAACTTGCGCGAGTATGCATCGGTCTAGGAGTTTCTTGTCTCTCTCTCTCTCATCTCCGTGGAGTCTAGGAGTTTCTTGTCTCTCTCTCTCTCTTCTCCGTGGAGTAGCAGTAGTATCCTGCAGGTAGGCAGCCGTGGCCATGGCTGCCGTCCCCAGATCGATGCATGTGATGATACAGCACCGGAGTAAATATCATTCATGGCTTGAGGTGAACCCCCATCAATGATAGTCGATCGAGCTACTCGTCCGGCCCTACTCCTCAGCATGATCAATTCTTGATGTGAACGGACTGTACTGCCGGTCTCGCGTACTACGACAAATTACAAACGAGCAACAGCACGTACTGTGGCCTGTTTAATTAGTTAATCTCACCATCCTATATCCTATACTACCCTGTTTAAAATAATCTATTTTACTGTATATTACTAACAATTATTAAGATGATAATATATAAAAATATTTTCAAATATCAATATAATTATATCACATATATAAAACCAATCTAAATATTTTTACCTTAAATATTAGTGAAAAATTATAATATTAGTATTCCTAAAAGTATTTAAGTCATATTTTGGAATGACGTAGTATTATATAGTGTGTGTATATATATCCTGTCGTGCAGGGACTACACAGGAAAACTATTTGCACATTTTGTTTTGTTATAAGTTTGTAAGAGTTAGAAACGTCGATATGAACATTTATTTCGGAAATTAAAAGAGAGGAAGAGGAAAATTTGGACTGACCCAAAAAAAATGATAGCTGCACGTAACTGTGCTAATTATATGTAACGTTGACAACAATTTAATTGTTTGTAACGAATCTCTAGAAAGAGAAACAGAGTGCACGTACCTTTCAGCAATGTGTATTTGACAACTAATTTCCTCTAATTGAAAAGAAATTAAACTGATTAATTTCAGTCAGTAGCTAGTCTAAACTGTTGCAGAGGTGATTAAGCAATTAAACATAGGGCTCAATTTGTTTGATTCTTTTTTCTCTTCTCCTGGATAAAAATTTATGCAGCACCTGGCGTATGAATACGCGAGGAAGGGCGCGTGCGTGGCGCTGACGGCGAGGACGGAGATCGCCCTGCGTGCGGTGGCGAAGACGGCGAGGGAGCTCGGCTCGCCGGACGTGCTCGTCGTGCCGGCGGACATCACCAAGGTTGACGACGCCAAGCGCGCCGTCGAGGAGACCGTCGCCCACTTCGGCAAACGTGAGTATAGTACCCGCAGGCAGCCGCAGCAGCCACACAATTAATATAATTACTCACCTGATTAATCTCGAGGTAATTTAATTGCCTTACGGAGATATTAAGGCAAGCTGTAGTAGCAAGGGCAATCTCAATCCATAATATCTATGGGTGGTGTCTTAGATAAAAAAGAAAGTAAGACATTAATAAACACTATCTTTCTAATGAATAATTTTTTTTAAAAAAAATTATCTAATCATATATCTTCTCTTTTTTTAATTCACTTCTTTGATTTTCTTTCTTCTCGTGAAGAGCTGTTTTTTATATGAGACTTAGTTTTTATGATTTTTTTCTCTTTCTCTTCATTAACTTGCCTATCACATCAATTTTTTACTTACATAGCAGTCTATTCAATGCCATGGATAGTAGGTGACATAGAGAATTAAGAATGCCGTAAGTTAGACCGGACTTTAAAGTTGATATCCTCATGCCCCGTGTGCTTGATGGTGTTATTATATTAGCAACAGTGATTGGAAAACGCTAAGTCATATATATAACTACTTTCTGAATATGTCGTCGGAGAGATTTCTTCCTGAAATATCCAAAGTAGTAGATTTAGCTGTAGTGCCCTAGTACTCTATCATATAAAGATTTGATTTTAAGCTATTTTTAATTAGATAGACTTATTTAGCGTGGATAAATGACTTACATACTTTTCATTAATCATGTTATTTTGATTTTTAGGCACACACTGATTGAATGATATCACTTTTTTATATATAGTCCATTAATTATGGCCTTATTGAAAAACAAGCTAATAATCATGTTTTTATTGGACGAAATATGTAGCAGAGCAATGTGCAGTGCCGTGTGCACATGTACTTGTTTCTTCCATTTTTGTCGAATTTCGTGTTGAACCCACGCCAAAAAATATCCATTTTCATAAGGGAATTACATCCAAAACAGTCCTGGTAATTGCAGATATAATTAGTTTGTTATCAAATACAACTACTAATTACGGCGTGAATTCTGCAGTGAATCACCTGGTGGCCAACGCAGGCATCTGGTCCAGCTGCTTCTTCGAAGAAATCACCAACATAATCGCCTTCCACAACGTCATTGTGAGTATTGATTAATATTATTGTATCTCTTAAAAAATAACTAACAAATCAACTTGCTAATTGTACAAAATTCTGATTCCTATAAGAAAACACTAGCTAGCATGGGCATAAAAACATAAGGATGACTGTTTAATTTCCTTGTATGTTTCACTTGACCCTCCATTTAGAATACTTTTGCATGCATCTCAAAGATCCTGAAGAAAAAGTCATTGAATTAATATTGATTTAAAATAATTGTTCTTACTTTAAAATTAGCACAAACATATTTGTTTTCCTTGCTTGCAAAAATCATGAAAAACATGCAAATTTTAAAACCATATTCCTCTCAGACTATGGTCCAAGCCTAGCTTATTAGATGGTCCAAGCCTCCAACAATACGCAGGGGGTTCGTGCCACGTGGTCGTACCTAGATCTTCCATCTCATGAGAAGGAACCGGATTTAAATCATTTGATGTCAGTTTGGTTGTTTGGTTTGACGCCAATTTGTTGCCTCCTAACTAACTTTTATTGATTAATTATTAGTAGGTCTTGACTATGCAATGCATGCATCCTGTCCTGAATTTATGCAGGATCTCAACTTCTGGGGTGCAGTGTACCCGACCTACTTTGCCCTGCCCTACCTGAAAGCGAGCCGTGGCAACATCGTCGTGACGTCCTCCGTTGCCGGCAGAGTCCCGACGGCGAGGATGAGCTTCTACAACGTAAGCGCGCATAATTAAATTAAATTAGAGAGACTAATAATCGCATGCAGAGCTAGCAATAAGTTCAGCTAGCTCACACCAAACGTATTTAGGTGCACCAATGCACACCAACTAAATAATGGATGGATATGAGAGGCTAGGAGATGATGGTTGGAGTTTGATCTGGCATATGCATGACAGTAGCTTAGCAGCAAGCAATCTAGGGTAATCGTCATAGCTTGCAAACTCTTGTGGTTCACTGCTTGCTCTACATGTGTCAGCCTCAGCCAAGCTGCTACTTAGCTAGAAATTAAGGATTAATTCCTCTGGTTAACTGTAGATTTGTGGACTTGTAGTTGACATACCTAGCTATATGGACAGCAACGTTCCTGATTCCAGTAGTTGTAGCATCACATTCTCGTCATAAATTTTTTCAAGTACGCGCGCTTTCCAGTTCGACAGATGAGAGAGCAAAAGAATTTATGGGTTCCTGGTTAATTATATTATTACAGGCGAGCAAAGGCGCGGTCATAAGGTTCTACGAAACCCTAAGGGCGGAGCTGGGCTCACAAGTCCGCGTCACCATCCTCACGCCGGGGTACGTCGTCTCCAACCTCACCATGGGCAAGGGCATCCAGAAGGACGGCCATGTCGGCATCGACGAGGAGGCTCGCGACGTACGCCGTCAATTCAACACGTTTTAATTTGCATATATACTTAATCGCTGAGCTGAAATGCCACTGAAACCTGTACGTAGATCAACGTCGGGCCGCTGCCGGTGGGGAAGACGGAAACGCTGGCGGCGGTGGTGGTGGCGGCGGTTCGCCGGGGCGACTACTACGTGACGTGGCCCGGGTGGTACTGGCCGTTCCACATGGTGATGTGCGCCGCGCCGGAGCTCGTCGACTGGTTCTCCCGGACGTTCTACGTGTCCAAGTCCAGCGAGCAGGACGGCGACGCCCTCAGCAAGAAGATCCTGGAGGCCGTCGGCGGCAAGAAGTTCCTCTACCCAAAAACCATCCGTTCCCAAGCCATCGCCGCAAACTAGCTGAAGCTATAGCAGCAAAAATTGGAGATAAGTTCATACACGATGGGATGATCGATTGGTTTGCTTAGCACGAATTTCAGCTCAAAGAAGAGGAGGAAATGGGTGCGTGAATGGATGGATATATGGATGGATGGATAATGTATTTGTTCTTTTTTAATTTCTCTTCTTGGTTTTTACTTATTTTTATTTTTTATTTGTTTAAAAAGTATGCAATATAATGTGATGTGTGAAGCTATACGGATGTATTATGTATATGTCTACTGATGGCACGTCCTCTGCTAAATTAAATGGGGCGTGGATGCAATTGGTGTACCTAAATGAAACAATTTATTGCTCTCAAAACACAGATTATTGCCGATCTCTTGTGTGTGTTTTGTGTCACAAAAAAACTAGAAGCAATGTTTTTCACATCTCTCAAAACATATCTTTTTTAACAACGAAACCCAGAGTTGGTGATAGGTTACACTTGAAAGAGGTTGTAAAGTGGTTTCATGTCCAAGTGATTTGATTTTACTGTACTTGAGAAAGAAAGAAGTTACTTCCGTACATTTTTACCAAAATTTATATAAAAAATGGTAACTTCCGGTACATCTTTAAATAAGAGAACCGTAAAATTTATCTTCGTGTCACCTTTACAACCTCATTAATTTGTCCGGGTGAACTTAATTTAATTTCCTCGGTTTTCCTTATTTTCTTGGACTGTTTTTTCAGGGCTGGTTTTGGATGAAAGTATTTATGAAATAAACTCTTCAAGTCCGGCCTACAAAAATCAGGAGAATACTGCGTGATACACACCACTGTAGCAGTTTGTTAGCTAGCTACGCGTTAAAGCTAAATGGGGCCTTCAAGTCGCATCTGGCAATAGCTAGGAAATAAATTATGGGGAGGGCTTTAAACTCCTCCCACGACAATTCCATCAGTCATGTCTTTCACTGTTGGATTACTTTAATCTTTCTACATGATGTTAATCTAGATGAGATTCTGATGGTGAGATGTTTGAAGCCCCACAAAATTTATCTCTAGCAGTAGCACCATTAATACTGGAGAACAGTACCAAGTACCAACTTACGACGGTGATTGACAGATTAACCACTTGGAACCAATACCAATCATATTGTTCTCGGAAGCTGGGAGTGAAAAT
The DNA here is from genome assembly GCA_000418225.1 of Zizania latifolia. Lineage (NCBI taxonomy): Eukaryota > Viridiplantae > Streptophyta > Magnoliopsida > Poales > Poaceae > Zizania > Zizania latifolia. The sequence goes on along the minus strand of KE372889.1, from coordinate 155,540 downwards.
TTCCACTAGTGTAAAAAAGATCGATCATATTGGTTGATCGTTAACACTATCAGAATTCAGTAATTCGTGGTATATCTTTGACACACGGTGACAATCGAAAAATATTTGGCAAATCCTTTATCGGTAAACAAAGATTTGCCAAGTGTTTTTATCGGGAACTCAGTAAACCCGTTTACCGAGTGTCTGACGTAACACTCAACAAACTAAAGTGTCTAACGGCTACAGGCGTCGTGAGGGCCGATTTACCGAGTGCCGCGTGGGACACTTATCAAACTCTAGACAATGTGGCACCCCGAGAGCACGCCATATATCCAGTCGAGCGCGTGGACACGTGGCACGCCCTCGGGGCGCCTCCGATATGGCATGTTTGCTGGGTGCTCGAAGAAATACACTCGGCGGATTCCTCAGCACTCGGCAAAGAAGACATTTCTGGTGTGTAATTAGTACTTATGAACTTTGAAAAAATGTCAACTTAATTAGTTATATAATTAATTACCTTCCTAGGATGAGTAGAACTTTTACTAACAGGCCCAAATGGTGAAATTAGAGTTCCCTACTCTTGACATGACTATTTGTTTGGACAACATATCATGTCAACAAGATATGGCATCTTACCTATAAATTTTACCGTGCTTAAGGAGGTACCCAGAGATATCACAAATTTTAGTGTTAATAGATGATGTATTGGAAGGTACTATACCAAAGTTTACGCTAAAAATATACTACTACTCCTCGACAATGATAAAATCACTCTACTTTAACATATGAGTGTATTACTTTCTCTGATTCTTTGACTAATACATAAAAATTAAGAAATCAACTTAAATAACTTTGTTACCGCTTATTTATTCTATGTTGTAAAAGATTAGTTGTTTATTTATGAGAGGTTAGCATGGTTACCACAGCTACCAACGTCAGTTACTCAGCGGTTTAGAGTTAAAAACCGATCGGTTTTTAAAAATATGGAAAATATAAAAATATCTTGCAGAAAATATAGAAAAAATCAGAAAAAAATAAAAAATATATGGGAAAATCTAGAAAATGTAGGAATATAAAGAAAATTTATGATACAATAATAAACCATTTGTTATTTTTTTTGTTGAATTAAATGATAGAGCATCAAATAGTAGTAATGCCATTTTTTTTTTGTAAAAAACCAAAAAAAATCTAGCAATGACAGGCTATTGGATCGGACCAATATTTTATTTTTACCGGTCTTGTTATGCTCTGAAAATATTCTAAATTTAAATATATTTTTAAAAAATTCATCATAAATCACTTAGTATTTATAGAATTATTTGGATTTGTCCAAAATTTTCAAATTCCTATTCAAATTTTGAACCGACCAGCCGGGTTTGTCCTTAATTACTAGCCAGCGGTGGACGTCCGATAACCACTCGGTTAACCTGCCTACAACAACTTGGCGAAGTTCATCGGGTAGCTAAATCAAGATCGAACAGTTCACTGTCGTGCATATCAAGTTGCAAAGACAAGACATCGGCTAATGATTAAGGTCATCGGTGGCACACTGTTTTGAGTAAACAACGATTGGATTAATTAATTGCTGAAATTCCTGGGAGAGCACGGCTCACGAGTCACGATCGAGAGCCCCGGCCTCTTTCAACGATTGCTATGATATGTAATGTAAATGCAGGACGTTGATACATGTCAACTGCACAGGTATATCGACATCATCTTTACATTTAAGAATATGCTATGTCGATTAAAAAATTATCTCACTTGTTGAAACAATTAATTTCCTTAGCAGTGATCTTGCTGAAATGTTGTTTTTTCATCAGTATTTCTCCGAATGAAACGGTAGGTGTTTGAACATGCCATACAAATATGACACAAAGGATACAAAAAATGGCAGAAAGATTCAGAAAAACGTCGAACAAACCGAGGAAGTCTCGCCGTGGTTTCACTTGAGAAATCAAGGTTAAGTGAAAATTCAGATAGATTCAGGAAACTCGAGAACAAAATTCA
>KE372889.1:114959-133763 GCA_000418225.1 Zizania latifolia | reverse complement strand
CGCGCGCTGGGGCTCGCGCCGGAGCAGAGGACGAAGCTGCTCTTCGCCGTGGACGGCCGCCGCCGCTTCGAGCCGGAGCTCCCTCGTGGCTACTTCGGCAACGGCATCGTGCTGACGAACGCGCTGGCTACCGCCGGCGACCTCCTTTCGTCGCCGCCGTCGCACGCGGCGGGGCTGGTGCAGGACGCGGTGCGGATGGTGACCGACGAGTACATGCGGTCGGCGGTGGACTACTTCGAGGCAACGCGGGCGCGGCCATCACTGGCATCGACGCTGCTGATCACGACGTGGTCAAGGCTCGCCTTCCAGGACGCCGACTTCGGTTGGGGCGCGCCGGCCATGTCCGGGCCCGTCACCCTGCCGGAGAAGGAGGTCATCCTCTTCCTTGCGCACGGCAAGGAGAGAAAGAGCATCAACGTCCTCCTCGGCCTCCCGGCCACCGCCATGGACGCCTTCCAAGAGCTCATGGACGCGATATGATCCATGAATCCATGACAACGAGAACATAACGAAATCGGCACGAGAGAAACATGGATATGCTATCATGGATGATGTATTTTATGCTTACTTTGCATGGGTTTATACTACTCTTTATTGTTCTTATGCTTATTAATTGTGGTGAGCCTGTGTTAATCAGCTGCTCTTATGTTGTAAAATGGTTTAATTATAGTGAAAAACAATCACTATTTTTTAATTAATTGATCCGATTCGCTATCACAATATTAGCTTACAAGAGAAATGTGAAAGGGGAGGCAGAGGCGAAACAGGGGAAAACAGAGTCATCAGCGAAGAAGCTGGTTAGTCGCCGGCATACATCATGATTTTATATAATTAAATTATATAGTATAAAAGTTATATATAACTAGATGTATAATCCAAAATATTATACTAATACCGAATTATTTATTTTAATCTTGATTTAAAATAACTGGGACAACAGGAGAGACCTCAACTTTCACAATTGTGCTAGCCAATACTGTTCCATTGCACATTACAATTTTTCAGTACATTACAACATCAACTTAAGGATCATGAATGGAAACTATGCATCAAAATCAGCTCACGTCTCTTGATTTTACTATCTCCATTCTGGACACACTCTATCGCAACAACAGTGTTGTTCAAGACTTGAAAGTTGAAACAAACTATCGCCGCTTTTCTATAACCTTCGTATATGAAGTTCCAGGTATGCATGACACATTGACACCTACTCAACAGCTCACAAAAACTGGAACCATTAGATGCAGCTCGCAAAATTAGTGTCATGGCCATTTCAAAAAGCCTTACCACTGTAACCTATACTAGTTAGCTCTTCAGGTAAGTGCCTAGTGCAAAACTGCACTCTCCAAAAGAGCATGACTTGGCAAGTCTCATTCACCTTCTATAGACGAGTTGAACTCTTGTACGATGGAAGAACATGGTACCTTCTCACATGATCTTTCCTTGACCTACAATATGACATGAGGCGTCTCTCATCCACCTCCCCTCTGTTTGATAACCGGACTCCATATTCCAATAATCTACTCACATCCCTTGGAATGGGGCTTTGCCACTGGCTGTCCCACCAAGCAGGTGCAAGGAGTGGGGTCAAGGCACATTGGTGCTGTTGATGTTGACAGCTCAAAGGCCCTGCATATCTGTTCCATATATGCCCCCAACCAACCTGTGTCGAGAGCCCGTCAACCAGTAAGTTACTGTGGATGCTGCTTAAGAATGTGAAGTTTGCACCAGAGGACTCATGACCTGATACAAGACATTTGCATAGCAATTTAGGTTTGGTCTTCAGACAGAATTGTCCATACAAAATAGAAATGGGTATGAGCAAAAGGAAATGCACCATGTCTATTAGCTGCAGCCAGTGCTGCAATGAGTTGTGCATAGGTTGTCCCAACACGGCGATGTGCTCCAGTGACAACTGCATACCTGGCGTGCGAAGCCAGAAAGAAATCAACAAATGCTGCCCACCTAGGAGCTGAACCCCAATCTCTTGAACGGAAATCCAAAGGCTGCAGAGGGAAGGAGAATTAATTTGGGGAAAAGATGCTTCTTAGGATGTGCTAACAAGTATAACAAGTATCCACTAAAAAAAAATTAAATAACTAGGCCAAATTACATTAACAAAATCGTGGAACAATTTCTGTTACTTTATTATAACAAACTTTTACCTATACCAGTCAACTGTGAAATTTTATGACCTGGATTTTTGAGTCGTAGGTGAAAATAGGCTAATGAAATTTTACCATGAAATTCACATATTAAGGTAATTCAATGCTTTATTTGACAAGCAATCCACAAACAACAGTTATGCAGCCTATTGTACTCTTATCACCATGAATACTTCATTATGTCATTGCCCTTTTTTGCATGCTTAGTTGCAAAACTATATGTCAAGTATAGGTTGTTTGTATAAATCTAACAACCATGGAGATACTTCTCAAGATGTCAGTAAATAGCTTTGAGAAACTGTGGAAAATATATGATAGGTTTTTTCTGGTAAGAGAGTAAAGCATACCTTATCATTCCCAATTACCTCTAGACCAAAACTCTTGGAGAACTTTTTGTAATCAAAATAAATTACCTGCTCAAAAAGTAGATAATAACCATCAATTCCCATTCTTTTTCCAGAAATTCAAAACCAATTAACTACAAGAACTGAATATCTAATCAAAATCCACTATATTTGGATAAAACTATTGAGTTCTTCTGATCACATTCAACCAAGCAGCTAACCTGAGCAAACTCACTGATGTCTTGCTTTATATCATTAACAAAGGCTGGTGTATCTGAAATCAATGCCACCCGAGGTGTACCCATCAAATGAGAAATCTCTATAGCTCTCTTAATACAACTAACTGCAGCTTTTCTAGCTCGAACTGGCCTAGTCACAAAATGAATTATGTTTAGCAGTTCAAATATATGATGTGGAAGGTTGATAGTGAAAATGGCATGCATATTTATAGGTGGTGGAGATTGTCTAGTTGATTGATAAGGTGCAAAAAACTTCAAACCAGACATTAACATTTGCATTAATATTGAAACTTCTGAAACATTTCTAATCTATCATGTTTGTTAACATAAAAGAGAAAAGGTTAAACTTTAAGAATTATTCAACAAGAAGAAAAGAAATAAAAAAGAGGTTGATGTAAGGCCAGTTTGCAGTTACTGTAATGAGCCACAAGATCTATTAGTCATAGGAATCTTACTAATTTAGGGGGGCTACAATGCTATATCCAAAATATGCTCTCAGCTAACTGGTAATTACTGTATCCAAAGGGAATTTAATTTCTTTTAAAACAAGCTGCAATATCAAACACATCCATAGGTTTATACTGGACAGCTTTATTAAAAGAAGCTGTTCACATTTCATGTGGAAGCAGCATATTTCAAAGCTAACTGATGAACCAGTTATGTTTGACATGTGAACTTTAATATGTAGATATCCTATTATCTTCCTTCTAAAGTGAATATTGAAAAATACAGCTATTTTTTCCATTTATGCCACAGATAGTGTTCCATACCTATTTGACATCATGCGCATGTGCAATACAATATCAGGACTGGAGCCCTTTAAAGCCCACTGAACTGCCTTTTCAACTGTCTGTGAAGGAGATATGATAATTTGCATAAGTTCACCAAATGTATTAGGCCTCGCATGTAATGAACCTGGGAGTCCAAAAAGCAATGAAGCAGCCATTTTCATTCTAGGATGAACGTTCTTCAGAAAAAACTGGATCCCAACTGCATCTGTTGTACCATCAAACCTAGTGTCATAAACAAGTAAAACTATGTAAGCATGCTTCCTTTTTAACATTTAGCCTTCATAAGGAAATTAGAGGTTAGGAAAATGATGACAACAAATGCCACTTAACATAACCAGAAAGAAAATTAAGAGCTTGGCTTTTCTTTCAAGACAGCTACTTAACAAAATAGTTCAGGAGTTCGAGGCAGCTTATGTCATATATAGTAGTAATGGACAAAATAGTGATTGGCTTTTCTTTTCCTTCAAGAAACAGGGATGGGTCAGAACATAATGCAAAACTGTTTTATATTTATACAACTTATCTGATTGCTTGTTAACAATACCTTGCAAGCAATGGCTCATAGATGTCAATAGTTGAATAGGAGTTTGCAAACAGATACTTTATACTGTGCTTTGGGATGGGTCAGAACATAATGCAAAACTGTTTTATATTTATACAACTTATCTGATTGCTTGTTAACAATACCTTGCAAGCAATGGCTCATAGATGTCAATAGTTGAATAGGAGTTTGCAAACAGATACTTTATACTGTGCTTTTATTTCATACATAACAAGTGTTTGATCATAGCCTGGTATGTTTGACTTTTTATGTAGATATAATGGAAACAAAAATAAAAACATAATATGGGGTAGCGGTAAAAATCCACAATATGCATGCTTAGTGCTTCCAAAGTATATATTTACAAAAGATTTGCAAAAGTAAGGCCATGTTTTTCCTTGGATCATTTAGAAATTCAACCATTTGTTGTGACAATTTCAATGGGATTCCTGCACACCGAATAGGGTCTACAATTATATAAAAGTAATATATATGGTTTTTGGCAATTCAATAGAGTATATTGATTGCAGTGTACAATGAAAAGTGCTAATGGTAACTTCATGTCCAGAAGGGCTGCAAAATATCTGTCTACATGAAAATAGACAAGAATGATCCTAAAGCAAAATTTCCAAATGCAGATCTTGCTCTTGCTGCACAGTAGGCTAAGTATCTAGTTTTCTATGGTGTCTAAACACAAAAGCAGAAAGCAAATCAGCTTGAGTAACTTGGTTGGAAATAACCATCTAGGAATTCAATATATTTAGATGTTCTACAAAATATTCACTTTTCCCAAATGTTGACATGTATTTATAGGCAAACATAAATGCATATAATTTGTCCCGATACACAGCACAATCTCATTTTGCTCTTTCATTTCGCTGTCAGCAAGTGCATATAAAAGCACATGGAGAACTCATGCAAAACAGTTAACAAAATCTAATTGTGAGTAATCAACTTTAAAATATCTAAATAAATATTTTATTTATCACTATTACATAAAAAGTTTTTGACAAGATATGTCATTTAGTCACATACACCATAAACACGTCAATGTTATGCACTTATGCCAAGAAAAACAACTGTTAAAAAAGTGACTGTACTAACCAGATGATTGGATCTTTCCAGCTATTCCAGTCACTACAAAGCACATTTGTCTCAGTTGGATTCTCAAAATTGTCTACTCTCATATTCAGATCTCTACCATATGTTCTGGCACAGCGATTTTTCCTCCATAAATGTTTTACTTCTCCAATTGTAAATGAATGATTGGTATAAGAAATGTACTCTCCAAAAGGATATAATCCCCTGTTAGATAAAAGAACAAACAAATGGTAAGAGGGTAGTGAACATCAATCACCAGTACTCTAGTTTCTAAATAATTGCCATAATGATATTTTACAGATTTATGATGAATATTGCTCATAAATTATTGTATCACATCTAAACATGGTGCAAGCAATCAGAAATTTAAATTTTTTTAGGTATTAAAGTATCACACTCATAGTAGACCCTGATATATAAGGAAAAAACTGAGAGTAAATGCATATGCCTGGTTTGTCCGATGATGAGGGACCGGTTTAACATAATACTCAGTGCTGCTGCTGTTAAGATCTTGTATATTTCATTGCCAAACCCAGCTTCAGATGCTTTCCCCAACACAAAGCCTTGTTTGCAGAACTCATATGCAGGAAGCTCTCTCACTCTCGCAGCTCCTGACAAATTAATAGAACAAGTAAACATTGGCCTCCTGAATCGACCAGGAACTCAAAACTAGACTGACTAGCCACGAAGACCAGACAAGATCACAGCTCTGAGTCCGGTTGCCTATGCTGGTAGTGGAGGAATTGCAACATAGAACAACAGAAATCATCTACAAAGAGTTCTGCTCAATGGCGAAACAAGCTTTGCATTCAAGGTCAGACAACATGCCAACATAACAGACTGTTAGAGTATATGTTAGAGATAACACTCACGCTTGACTGCGGGGGGATGTTAGAGTATATGTTAGAGATAACACTCAAGCTTGGACTGCGGGGGGATGTTAGAGTATATGTTAGAGATAACACTCACGCTTGGACTGCGAGGGGATGTTAGAGTATATGTTAATATTAGATTATATCTTGTCCTGCCTTATCTGTAATCATCTGCCTTATCTCTAACATATACTCTAACACAGACGAATGTGCTGTTATCAATTTGCCAATCAAAATAACATTTCAGTGACTTAGCAAGTGACCTTTTTGTGTTGTGTTCTAGGTGCTATTTGTGCATAGCTTCAGCGCAATGTTTCGAGTTGAGCAATGAAACTAACTTGTCAGCCCTTTTTTACTTAACAATTTGGGAGACAGCAAACGGCATTTCAATCGTATCCCAGTGGCAACCATTGCATCCGGCCAATATCGTGATCAACAAACCTACACACTACAAGATCACCTAACATTTCCACCAATGGGGCAAAGATCACTGAAATTGCCACCTCGTGTCGATGACAGGTGGGCCAGGGCCCACATGTCATGGATACACAGAGGGGCAAGGGATACGCACCATGGAGCAGGAAGTGGCGGCGGATGAGCTCGCGGACCCGGAGGCTGGCCGCCTCGGGCGAGCCCCGGCCGGCGGCCTCCTCCCCCATCCTCTCAACCGTCGCGCACGTGGCCCCGGAGGAGGAGGAGGCGCGCCCTCCATCCGCCGCCCCTTCTTCCCCCAAACCCCGCTCCGCGCCGTCGCCGGCGGAGAGGTCGCCCGGGAAGTGCGAGGTGGGGGTGGTCGAAGATGACGGGAGTTCAGGGCCGTGGAGGTGCAGGACGAGGAGGAGGAGGAGCGCGGCGGCGGAGACGGCGGCCACGAGGAAGGATCGCCGGAGCGAGCGGCCGCGTCGCCACCGCGGCATCAGTGGGCAGGAGGAAGGCGAGGCGGACGATGGAAGAGAGTGTCACGCGTTCAGACACATTCTCTCTCTTCCCGTTAAGCCTAATAAAATGAATAAATCTAAATACGAGGAAAAATACAGTACAATAAATGATTTTTTAAATATAAATACAAGGAAAAATAATATAACATATTTATTTACTAAAATGTATCTAGAAAACGAGAAGGTGGTTGGATAAATATAAATAAAAAAATAAATGAGGGTGACGCTAGAGCAAGTAGTAATATATAATCTTTTATATATTTTTTTAAAAAATAAATCATTTACTTCCGTATCATGTAACATAGGGAGTATATAGTTCACCAGAAGATTTATAAAACAATCGTATAACGACAGGTTACTCTCTTTTATTTATGAGAGCAATAGTAGTCTATGGCATAAGTATTTCTCGTATCATTATTAAAAATAAACAATTTTTCTAGCGGCAATTAAAAAACCGTCAAAGAAATAGCGTAATTTTTCCTGGCCGTTCTTTTCATCCTTCAATCTATTAATCAATTTCTCTGTTGGTTATTAAATAACCGTCAAACCAAATGAATTTTCCTGTTGATAAATCATAAACCGACAGACTAATTTTGTATTTCTGTCAATGATTAATTAAAAAACCGTTAGAAAATGGTGCCGTCACAAGTATTCTGTTTTCTAACAGTGGGTTGGAAATGACAACCTATTATAAATAACAATAATATATGACTCATAAGCCGCACTCATCAAGTTATCAATATTATGTATTAGTACATATCTCATTAAAAATAATAATTATGATCCGTTAGAAATGCTGTATTCAATCTACAGTAGTGTCAGATAGTGACAGTGTGTGACCACTCCTCGGAGTTGAAGAGGACCGGCTCGTAGCCGGTCATCTCCTGCCTTCAGGAGGACCCACGGCAGGATGCCCTCGATCTCATCTCATCTACATCGTCGTCGACATCTTCTTCTCACCGGCCGAACTCGATCCGCTCCTCCTCCAACTCCGGCGCCTCCGGCCAGTTTGGAGTAACTAAGCTCGCATGCATGGGCCGGAGCTCAGCGTGGCGTAGTAGCTTTAGCGTCACACGGCCGGGGCGCCGACTCGCGCTGGCTGCAGCTTACGCGGCCGCGTGGCCGCCGTGTTGTACGGTGCTCCAGAAATGGCGGATTCATTTAGGTACAAGAAAAGTAAAGAGGAAATCTCTAGTGCGATGAGTAGGCAACAATCAAATCAAGCTAGCTACATACGAACACCGGAAAAGCTCGAGCTAATTTACAATCAATCTGCCGCCGAAAGAAATGCACAAAAGCAGAACACGTACTGTTTTATTTACAATCAATCAATCGAGCTATATGGGCAGGCATGCGTTCTTCATGACTTACGTACGTCGATCTTCTTCCATTCATTCCGTGTCACTCACTCTATTATCAACCATATGAATTAGCAGCACGAAACTCCCAAGAAATTGGCCTCTTCGCCGCCTTTTTATTTTACTGTCTAAAAAGAAGCGGCCCTCATCAAGTAACGCTTCCTCTGTCCAAATATATAACTGGCCGGTATGGTGTAGGTTTCTGCCATGGTTTTTAACCTAGAATTTAATTTCTTTCAGAATATATCATTAACAATTATAAAATTAATATCATATTAAAGTATTTATATATATAAATTCAATAAAAATATGATTTTAACTTAATTATTAGTCAAAAGTTAAACAGATTGATTTTGTCTACTTTGTTCAAGTCATTTCTAGTGCTGGTGTTCATGGTACTTAATGATCTGTTACACAAGATGAAATATGACGTGGCAAATTATATCTTGCATGCATGTGATTCTTCTAAGGCATAAGAATCAAGCAAATAACATTGGTGCTTAAGATGGTGACCTCGGCACAAAACCAATGAAAAATCCCTCAGCAAGAGGGAGAAAGTGGTGTATATATATGTGTGTATATACATATTGAAATTTATTATTTGATACAAGTATAGATAGTGTCTAGTACTGAAAATGCATTGAACACAAGAATTTAATTAATGATCGATCAGAGTAGTAGTAAAACCATTACAGCCAGCACGAAGCATCTAATTAATTAACAATCAACGACAATACATGCATGGTGATCATCACCAAATTGAAATATGAAATCAACAACAAATACAAGCGCTTCTTTTTTTGTTGGTTTTCTAGTTGCTGTCTCTCATAGAATGCTAGCTAGCTACTTGTTCTCTCTTACGTTGTGGCTTGACCACTTGGCGCACGTACGGGCGGGAGACGTGCAACCTTTTCTTCTTTAATTTTATGGCGACCCATATGCATTCATGCATGTACGTACGCACGCTTGCATGTACACCAGCTCGCGGCGCCCTCACACCTTCTCGCCGCCGGCGTCGCCGGCCCTGGCCTCCTCGTCCTTCTGCGGCGGCGGCGCCTCTCCGGCGGTGGCGACGTCCTGCTCCTCCGCAGGCGGGGAGTCGACGGGGTGCACCCCGCCGGTCTTGACCTCGGCGCCGGCCGTGGCGGCGGTCGTGAGCTTGGCGATGTTGACGATGTGCTCGTGCGCCCCCGGCGCCGCCTTGACGCCGCCGCTGTTGTTGTCTTCGGCCGCTGTCACCTCCATCTCTTTGGTCACCACGGACGCCGCCTTGGGCGTCGAGTTCCTGTACATGGCGTACAGCCCCATCTGGATGACACCGAAGGCGAATCCCAGCACGTTGGGAAGCTGTGTTGAACAAAGAATGATCATTAGTCAGTTTAGTTTGCCATTCCACCAGTAAAATTGGATCAGAGAATAAGAGCGGATCGAATCGGATGGAGGCAGCTACTTACAGCGACGTATTTGTCCTTGATAAGGAGACCGTAGAGGAACCAGACGACGGCGCTGACGGTGAGCGAGAGAGACAGCGAGAACGGCATGAACTCCACGCTCCTCGTGCGCACGACCAGCCGCTGCATGGCAGAGCAAAGAAAGATGTCAACTTGGCATCCATGGAAGAGACGTACGTCGTAAGGTAGCTAGGGTTAAGTTTACGGATGAAAGTGATGACGTACGATGATGCTGAGGGGAGCAACGAAGACGCTGACGGAGAAGCCGACGCACACCCACCCTAGGACGACGACGCGGCGGTCGCCGGAGGAGAGGAGGAGGGTGAGGAGGAGGATAAGGCCGTAGACGCCGACGTTGACGAGGAGGAGGAGCTTGGCCGTGAAGAGCTTGGCCTGCTTGGGGGCGTAGAAGAGGTAGACGGCGATGTAGATGGTCTCGATGACGCAGCCGGCGGAGTTGATGGTGATGAGCAGGCACTCGTCGGACTTGACCAGCGCGTAGTAGATCCACAGCATCGCGCTGAACAGCGCCACCACGTACGGCACCGACTGGAACCCCTGCGTCGACTTGCTCTTGTATATCCTGTAGAACGTCGGCCTGCATGATGCATGTGATTGCACATGCTTTAATTACTTCTCTATTTCATATTTTCATCTAGCAACGCGATCAATTATGTCTTTAGAGAGTGATTAGCACACCGATTAATTACACTTACAGTGGGGCCAGGTAGGTCAAGAAGGAGATGATGTTACCTGCAACACAAGGAAGAAGAAGAACAAGCTCATGTTAGTAAGTTCAGATAGCTGTTAGCGAGTGATCCATGCACAGCAACGTGACACAAGGAGATATACGTTACAAGCATCCTTTGAATAATGGATGCATGCATGGGACCCGCTTGTAGTGTGAGTGTGTGACGTCATCCTTCGAATAATGGATGCCTTTTTTTTTTCTTTTCCTGCTTTTGTTTCAGTTCTTTTTGTGAACAGAAGATGAGCATGCATATATATCAAAGTAATGCATGCATATGTATCTTCTCTAATGTTAAATCAAGTGGTTCTTATCTTTAGTTTGACACTAGGAGGGGGGCTTTAATTGCAATAATGAGGATGTGGAACAAAAGGGGAGAAAGGAATGAAGGATCACTACTACACAAGCTGGGAAATCATATTATGCCAAACTCAATGCCAAAGTGCAAACTCCACTAGAAAAGGCTACCTTAGCTTGATAAAATAGAGCTTAGATGCATTGACAAAGAAGATTAGTAGTATTGGCAACAAAAGAGAAACATCGCAAAGGAGAAATGGGGTAAATAACTTAACCATGCAAGAAGAACAAAAGTAAATAACCATGCAAGGTTCTCAAGAATTCCTTGAGACAAATAGCTCACCTAGGAGGCCAAAGGCGAAGGCCCAGGGATGCTGATGAGCAGACAGGCCAGCCATTGCAAGCTAGATCTTAATTCACTAGCTAGCTCTCTGAGATAAAATGAGATGTTGTTGGTAGCAAGAAGGTAGTAATAGCAAGCTTCCTCTTGTATAACTAGTTGCTCAAAACTTGATCTCCTCTTATGTCAATTAGAGAAGACAAGAATGGGTAACCAGCTACTACTTGAGTTGCTTGCCTGAAGGCTTGATGGAGCTGAATACCTGGCGCTGGAGGGGTTTATATAGTGCTAGGAAAGAAGCATAGACTGAAAAGGCACACACATGACCTGACATGCATGCATGCCTGATGGTGTGTGACCATGGATACCAATAGCACACACAAACTATTCCTGATCAATCACAGCCATGGGATTGATTAAACTAGATACAAGATAATCATCATCATCATCAGCTAGCTTAGCTAGAATAATGCTTGACAGAAGTGCCAAACTGCTCTTCTTTTGTTTCCTTCACAACAAACTCCTTCCCCAATGTATGGATTAGTAATATTGGTGTGCACTCCAAGTTGTCCTAGGTAAGGATCTAGCTAGGTATGGGTAAGCTAGTCATTAGCTCATTAATCTTGCTGACAGCCTGACTTAGCATACTTAGCTAGCCGTGTACACGGGAATAATGAGAGGTGATGGCTTGCAGACAGCAACGACCGATGAGCCGCAAAGCACACGTCCTTCAATTTCCCAACGGACGATCGATCTGAGACCAGCCGTTCACTTGTGAAAAAAGAATGTCATTTGCCTATATAATATATATAACAGTACTGTTTCCTCCGTTTCATATTACAAATCGCTAAACTTCTCTAACTTTAACTAAATTTAATGAAAATATTAACATCTAGCTATATATAAAATAAAACTAATTTTGTTACTACTATATTTTTCCACAAAATTGGTTGAAATTTAAAAAGTCAATTGCCTTATAATATCCAACTATAACCAATGATAAGCTCCTCCAAGATAATCTGGCAGCCACTACGGGAAACACGCAGTTTGCCGAGTGCCAGGAAGCTCGCCAAGTGTTCTCCCTCGGCACTCGGTAAAGCCTATAGTTTGTCGAGTGCCACAGGAAAACACTCGGCAGAAAAAAGCTCTCGACGAATTGAACATTTGCCGAGTCCTCCAGATAATGCACTCGGCAAACATCGAGGCACTCGGCGAATAAACGGTAAAAAAACAAAAAAACAAATGCAAACGGAGTCCATGACGACGTCTGACTTTGCCGAGTGCCGAAAGTGGCACTCGGCAACATCCAGTTCCGACGGCTCGAAAGGCGTTGCCACGTGTCCAGGGGCTCGTTTGCCGAGTGTCTAAGTGCGGCACTCGGCAAACGATAGACTTTGCCGAATGTTTTTTGAAAACTCTTTTGCGTCCATGTGGTATTTTCAACTTGGTTTGAACTTGAAAATTTTTCTACACTCAAAGTACAACATATATTTTTCCATGTAAAAAGTTCACATTTTTTGGGTCATTTTGCTATTTTTAATTCATTAAGTGTGTTTGTGTGATTTAAATCGAAATAGGTCAAATTTGAACTATAAGTGCATGAAATAATGAACCAAAATTTGTAAAAAAAATCATATTCATGTCCCTGGGTCCATTTTTAGTTATTTACCACTAATTGTATAAAAAATGTGAAAAATCTAGGTTTACTTGATCGGCAACGTGGAGCTTAACGGTTTTTTAATTCTAAAAAAATCAATTAAAGTCTGAAAAACACGATCCTTTACCACTTTTTTGTGCCGAGTGCCACGTCAGGCACTCGGCGAAGCCGACGTGACACTTGGCGAAGGGTTCACCGAGTGTCCGATGAAAAACACTCAGCGAACCCCTGTTCGCCGACTGTGGGTTCGCCGAGTGTTTTTCGCAGCGTGGCACTCGGTGAACCCTGTGGCACTCGGCGAACTAGTGATTTCCCGTGGTGAGCACACGTGGAGCATGTACCTAAACACGTAGGATGTTCGTCGAAACATGAGTTATCAACTTATCATATGACTATCGAGTTGTAGACTACACACGGTTACTTGCAAATATGTCCCAAGAAGAAGCGTGCCAGCCACCGGGCCAGTACACTACCGGCCAGAAATTCAGCTGACCGTTACTGATACACGTCACTGCACCTTGCTTTAATTTGCTTCCATGCATGGTGTTGGCAAGCTGGCTAGCTTCTCCAGCACGTACGTACATAACCCTAGCTAATTTCGCCTTGCTTGGATTGCATGCTTTACTTTGCCTCCATTGATCTCCTGCATTTAGGGAGAGAACACAGTTTTACATGCCCCCTTTTCCTCATCTTTTTCCGGGATTAATGCTTAATTCTTGGCATACGATTAACTATGATTAGTTTGTTATCAATCGACAAGGCTATATATAGCTGCAAGCTACAGTGCTATGTAGCCATGGCAGCTAGCTGGTGCTTGAGTGACATGCATGGTTGGTTTGACTTGAGTTTGACCGTGGTTCCATGGATGCAGTTTAAAGGGCCATTGTTGGGAGAACGAATCTGATCATGAGGCCATTGGGATCGAGAAGCAAAGAACGGCTGGAGTTGTCCAGCTGCAGCTTGCGTTCATCGGCTGCCAGCAGTTTGATCTTCCTTTTGGAAAAAGCCTACCTCTCTCTCTCTCTCTCTCTCTCTCTCTGTTGCATGCATCTGGTGGTAGTGCACTACTCCACTCTGACTTTATCTCTCTATAATTTGTAATATAATTAACCCCCGTGTTTGACGTCGGCCAGGACGTCGCATTCCAATTAGATAGAGATAAATTAACAGAATTTATGTACAATGTACGTTATGTTTTATCAGGAATCGTTTTCACACAATATATTATATATAGCTTGCAAGAACTCGTGTTTCTTTTCCCATGTCAATTAATTACTTGATACTGTATTATGTACTATATATTCATGCTACTATTTTTCAGCTATCTGTATTGAAAATCGAGATAGTATCCAACACGTATCCCTTTAGATGTTGTTGCATTTTCTTACATGTTTTATGGTCCAAGTTCTCAAACGTCGACAGAAAGAACGGATAGTAGATGGAGAGAGAGAGAGAGAGAGAGAGTTGTATATGTACAATTGGATCATAACATATATATACAATGCTTACAAAGTGAGTCCTGATCGAACTGAAATGCAAAATCATATACACCTAATTAATTAGTGACGCAAACAGGTTTGGGGACCTAAAGATTCCACACAGATCTTCTATCCAAGATGTGCCATCTCCTTTCAATTCCCTGATGGCGTACATGCAAGAGCACATGGATTTCCTCCTGAGAGCAGCCCTGTATTATTACATCGTACTGACTGCTGCATGCGTTCATTTGTTTTATCAGGTGGTTTTCATCAGTGGACGTCGCTTGTTTACGTATACAGCGCGCACTACGAACAACCCTGTATGTATAATTAATTGCATACTATGCATGCATATACCGTCTCTCTTTGCAGTAATTAAGCCTGATCAACCTGTCAAACGAAATTCCCTCTAGCCTAACTTCACCGATGATGTCAAATTTTCATGTCAGGTACAAATCGTCAGAGAAGCTGTCAGGTACAAACCGTCAAAGAAGTTGTTTCTAACGGTGAGCCATCAGGCAAATTAAAATTTTCCATCCCTCTATCGCTTGGTTATTTTCTGTTGGCACATTGACAGGAAAACTGATTTCCCTATTTTCTCATCGGTTTTTCGTATTTTCGTGACAGTTTGATGCGTACAGAAAAACTCGCTTCTCCGGTAGTCATATGTACTAGCTACTTCGTATGCAGGGCTCACCCCTCTGTTTAAACACAAATGATGCGAGAAATAAAATGGAAATGAGAATGACCATTTTTAATTTTCAGAACTATTATTAAGATATATTTCTATAAAAAAAATCCTTTTTTGAAATGTCTCTTGTCTTCAAATTTAATTAAATGCAAAGTGGTATATTCCGCACACAAGAAACAAGCCAGCGCGTGCATGATATTTTTTCCCTGTATATATACATCTAAAAAGAAGATGGATATGCAAACTAAACAACTTCATGTGCATGCCTCGTCTGAGATATTTGCAATGGAAAGCAGAAAACTAATTAATCAATCAGCAATAATTCCCAAGTGCGCACTCACACAATTAATTAATTAACTAATTCCGTCTTTTCCTTTTGCTCGTCGGCTGCACGACGACCATCAGTTGCTTCCACCCGTTTCGACAGCTCTGATTGCTCCTGCAGACAAAACGAAAGGCGAACTTCTCGGCTGTTTCTTCGGAACCAGCTCCTCTGGCTTCGCCCGACTGCCCTTTGCAGTCATCGATCCACACCGTCTAACATAGATCCGACGGTCAGAGCCCTCTCTACACTGCTGTGAGGTAGGCCTCATCAGGCGCGAAACCCCTCTTTGACACCCATCGAATCTTAATCGGACAGTGTGGAGGAAGTGACTGCTCTCTGCAGTCGGTGCCCTCTGTAGTCGGTAGTCGGCAGCCGACTGCAGAGGATCTCAAATCTGCTTCTTCAAGCAGCAGGCTAGTTGTCCTAGGACACTGCATTTTGTCTGAACCACAGATCGATTCAGTGCCTGATTAATTTGCACACATGTTGCCGTGATGTGCTTTATTGTTGCTTTAATTCAAGGACCGTGCATTTTGGACAGGGCATGAACATTGCTTTATAGTGCCTAATGACAGTAGCAGCTGCATCATAATCTACTAATGCCAAAGTATGATTTCCAGATCCTGGCGGGGGTTGTTGTGTGTTTTCTGTAAAAATTGTGGGAAGTAACTGAATCTTGCTCAGTGCCTAGTGACAGTAGCAGCTACCTCACAATCGATGCACTAATAGAAAATTAAGTACATGTTGTTTGTTTAGCTTGAGGTTACAGTAATTCAGATTACTTTTATAAGCTAAAACAAACTTTAAGTCCTGTTTGTTTCAGTTTAGGATTATAGTAATCCAACTTATAGAAAAAGCTGGATTACATCAGTTTCTTGTATTGTTATAATTTATACTCTGAATTATAATAAACTGACATAATAAGCTAGCATATTTGTTTCGACTTATGAAAATAAGTTAGATTACTATTATGCCAGTTTATTATAATCTAAAATATAGATTATAACAATTAATAAGCTGATGTAACCCATCTTTCTTCTATAAACTAGATTACTATAATCATAAACTAAAATAAACGGGCCTTAGTATAGTAATGTGTGATTAATTTCGAGGTGCAGGAATTGCTCTGCTTTCTGCAAAAATTATGGGCAAGTTAATTCCTACTTGCTTGCATAGCCTGAGTCTGTGTGAACCAGCTGGAATTGATTTGTTCTTTGCAAATTCCTGAAAGTTGCTACTAGCTAGTACTATTTTCTGCATGAATTCGACAGCGAGATTAAGCAGTTTGTACTGTTTGTCCCGTGGAATAAAAACCAAAAGTAGCAAGTAGGATTGCTCTTTAAATTAGAGATAAATTAATTTAATTAGAACACCTTTTCATTTGGTCACCGTGTGGTTCGCATGTAGTCAAGGAAGCACACTAGGTATATAATTAATTATGTGCATAATGACGCCGACAAACCAATAGAATGTTTTGTACGACGAGGATCTTCTCATGGTCAAACATGCCCGCAGCATCTGCAGCCCTGATTATATTCTGGAGTACCATGTTGAGTTTTATGATAATTAATGATAAAGGGTTGATACATAATATAAAATACTTTTTATAATATATATATATATGTAATATTTTTTTTAAAATGCATTATAAAGTATATATGCATACTTATAAACCATATGCAATATTCTGAAACAAATCGGCACTTATAAGCCAACCTTTTTCCCCGCCTAAAATAATGGTACTTATTTTATTGAGAAAGTTTCATATTTGCCACTAAAAATTGACCCGGTTTCATATTTATCATTGGTTGTCTCACTGACATGTAGGTCCCAGGACCTACATGTCAGTGAGACAGCCAATGGCATATATGGAACCAGGTGGATTTTCAGTGGCATATCAGGAATTAAAACTTTACTTTTAAGATAAAATTTATAAATTATTGATAAAAATAAAAGACTGAATTAATAAAAAATATTAAAAAGTGATAGGTAAGAGATATGTTAAAAATGTTAGAAAACAACTTCTTAATTTAACAAAAGACGATAGATAAAGAGCTAGTACAGATGAACTCTTTTGAGAATAAAATTTTAGGGCTTGAAATGATTTTTGTTGACGGAGGAAATAACACGCGATCGAGTCCAGGTTCACTGCGCGCATTAGTTAACTACGACTCTGCAAATCATTAGCTACATATTAAACAAATCAGTTTCTCCTCGAAACTGCACGGAGCATTAGTCCTTTTATTCTTCTATTTTTTCCCCAAAAATACACTTTACCTCTTAAATAATTATTACATCGCTATACCAAGAATCTCTACATAATCTATACTGGATCTAACATTATAAAATTTCCACTTCTGTCTGATTAACGTGTGAATCTTTATATGTTCAGATGATTTTTTCTTTCTTTTCTGACCACGATTTTCAGGTGAAAATCTACTTTCCCTAATAGTACTACCTCCATTTCATATTATAAATCTAGAGTCTTATCTAGATTCATCTATAAATTAATGAATCTAGACATATATTTGTCTAGATTTATTGATCTATAGATAAATCTGATTAAAATCAGAATGGGTTATAACGTGAAATAGAGCGAGTAAGAGCTAACTTGGTCTCCTTTCCGCACCCTCGCAATGATATACTAATAGAGATTTCTACACTTGATTATTAACAGTGATCGAGCTACAAAGGCTGATCTATCAATCGTAGCTAGCTCTTTGATTCGCCGCTGCTAGGATTTTTCCAAGTCGTCAAATACTACTGCTGGCCGTACGGAACGGAGAAGATCCTGGCGACGGAGACATTCATGGCTGCTGCTAGCTGCATGCGAATGTTCCTGCGACCGCATGCATGAATGAAGATTGATATTTGCTGCAGCCGTCAGCTAGCTGAAAGCAAAATCACGAACCCTTTTCTCCTGCCCGACGACTTGATCACCGTCCCTTTTTCCGGTGCTCATGGCTAATTAATTATCTGCAAAATTTCTATGATCCGAAGTAGCTGTAGCTTGTTTTGTTTGTGAATATAATTTGATCTTTTTTCTTCTTTGGCAATGAGACGATCCATTAATTGGAGCAACCACTGCATGCATATCGAATTTTCATTACAGGGTTGTTTGGCTGCAGAGACTAATGAAAACCCGATTATTTTAATCTTTTTTAAAATGTAACTATAAAATCTCGAAACTATGAAAGGAATGTTAGCATGGGTAAGAGTAGTATTAGGATGGTGACCTCCTAAAAAGTCATCGTATCACATTTCGACACATGGCTTTCAATCAAAGCTAGATCTGTGTGACATTTTTATAAAAAAAAATCTCGTAACTCATTTTTTGTAAAAAGGGTCTCGTTGCGTAATTTTCAGCAAAATTAGTTTCTTGTACTCTGGTATATACACTTTTTCAGAAAAACCAAATTATGTAAATCCAAAATAACACAGAATAATAAACAGAAACTAGTTTTCACT
>KE372889.1:80736-97641 GCA_000418225.1 Zizania latifolia | reverse complement strand
GATTATCCGGTTTATTCCAGAACATCCGGGGTCCGGATGTTCCGGGATGAGTCGGAAGTTCCGGGGTCCGGAACTTTCGGTTCCAACCAGATATTCCGGGAACAATAAGAAATTCACAAAGTCAATCCTTCAAGAATTTTTATAGCAATTCTATAAGAATAGAAAGTAAGCACAAGTTGTTAGGAATATGTCTATGCAAGAAAAAATAGATCCATGAGGTAGATTTAGAGATCGGGCTAAAACAAGCGATAAACGTAATTAACCGATAAACTTTAAATCTAGGAGCCCCTAATGAGTTCTAGTTCAAACCAATTATTCTTGCAAGTTCTAATAGGTATTATGAAGCTATCACATTCATCAATTACAATCAAACAAGCACGAGCACATAGATCGGGCTAAAACACGTATGAATATGATAAGCTAGCTCATGAACATGAAGAACAAGCAAATGAACAAATGAGACACTTAATTTGTTTTCCGAAGTTTGGATCCACCGATCCTACGTCTCCGTTGAGGGGGCCCAAAAGGCCGGGTCTCTTTCAACCCTTTTCCTCACCAAGCAACCGTCGGGGTCTAGCTTGGGTTTCACTAGAGTTACCTCTTCTCTTACGGAGGTGAGGTAGAACCTTCACAAACTTTCTCGGGCACACCACAATCCTTGGTTACTCACGGACGACGTCTTGCCGTCTAGGAGACCTCAATCTCCAAGAGTAACAAACACAATATTGATTTGCTTGCTATGAACTCAAGTGCTCAAAGATTTTTTAGGGAAACCAATGAACTCAACCACACAAAATCTTCTCAAAAGATGGAGCAAGAAGTTTGCTAGAAGATTTGTATTGCACTCTCAAATGAAATCACAAAGATTTGCTCAAGATCTAGCTTTGAAAGAGTAAGAGAGAGTGTTCTAAAATTTTGCTCAAGAGTTCTCTTCTTCAAAATGAGGTGAGGGGGTATTTATACCTCTCACTCAAAGAGTGACCATTTGAAGATATTTTGCAACTGTTCATCTGGAAGTTTCAGGCTTAACCGGAAGTTTCGGGCCAAAATAAATCGATAAAGAAGGTTCATTTCGGAAGTTCCGGGCTTAACCGAAAGTTCTAGACCTAGAGATCCCGAAAGTTTCGGGCTTAACCGAAAGTTCCGGACCTAGAGATCTTAACCTGAACTTCCGAAATTCCTGGCAGCACTCCAGAAAACAGGTCATAACTTTTGACTCCGAAGTCCGATTTTGATGATCTTGGATATTTTGGAAAGTTTATTAAAAGGGCTATCCAACTCAACAAAGAACAAGGCTTAAAATCTCAAGGAGAAAAGGTTATGACTTTGGTTTTCTCTCAAGATAGCAATGAGATAAAACACTCTGAGCACCGAGACATATACAAACACATTAACTTTGTATCCCTCTTAGTAGTATGGCATTTCTATACTCAAATATAAGTATAAAAGATTTATAACAATAGGAACACCCTCATATCATCTTGTTTCTTCATTTTTGAGGAACGACAAAGTTGAAACCATTTTATCATTAGGACTATTCACCTACATAAGACTAGTTAAACACGTTAGTCCCAAAACATTTATACTTTTGCCTTGAGCAATGTTCACTTTGAATTTTGGCTTGGTGTAGGTCAATATATGAAGTGTGGATGCTTTCATATATTTAAGCCACTCGACATCCTTCAATATATGAAGTCCGAACTTGCTCTTCTCTTTATCACTTCTTGCATTCTTTGAATAGGTGATGCAGATCACCCGTAGTTTCTTATAGACTTACATGGTTCATCGGTATAAAGCTTATACTCGCTCTTCACCATCGCATTGGTCCTTCGGCCCCAAGCCTATGCTTGCCCTTCACCCTTGCATGGTCCCTCATAGCCGAATATCACTTGCCCTTCACCGTCTTGCCATAGGAAACCACTTCGTATCCAACATTTTTAATATGTTCACTTAATTCTCATTAATCAATGATATAGATCACTTTACGCTTCATGATACTTAAGTTCTTATCAATCGCTAACTTTAGCTTGTATTTCTCATGTCCATCAATATAGATATACCAAGCTTGTATGAACCATATTCATGATTAATATTCCACTTGATTCTCAACATATAGTCAATGGTATAAATCACATTGTTCTTCATTACTCTTAGCTTCTTGTCAATCATCAACTTAAGCTTTCATTTACCATATTCATCAATATATATTTAACAAGCTTCTATAAATTATTTTTATTGTCATGTTGTTTGAGATCCATCAATCAATGGTGTTATTTCATTAAACTCAAGGGAGATTGATCCAAAGACCTTTAATCAAAACTTCTGGTTTAATATGACTTGAAATGCTAACAATCTTCATGATTAATATTTTACTTGTTGATTCTCAACATCTGAGCAATCAACCTTTTTGCTTGATGCCGGAACTTAACCTAACATACAAACTCATGAAAACAGTTAGTCCCAACATCTATTGTCATGAATCACCAAAATTCAATATAACTCAAGAACTGAGATCTTTCAACCACGCCGGTGGCAATGGGTACTGGAGGTCAGCAGGCTCAGACGTGCCCATCTACTATAGTGTCGGTGAAGGAGCCGAGCAACTACTGGTGGGTATGAGACGTACCTTGGTTTTCCACTATGGGAAGACACCAGCTGGGGAGAGCACCGACTAGGCCATGCACGAGTTCCGTCTCGCTGGCTCTGGCCTGGCTCCTTACCCAATGGTGAAGCGCACCAACGGCGAGGACATCTCCAAGCTACCTTGCAGATGCGCTGAATCAATCATCGCCAAGGTGAGATCATGCTACCTCCAATCAGACATTTTGTGCTTATCATTAATTCCACTTGGATCATCTAGGGGATTTGTACTTTTGTCGCTACATAAGTATGTGTTATTTGTATTTTTGCCCCATATGTGTGGATGACACATGGCCCGTAGATCCGGTTACCATACACTTGGAGTGCGGCAAAAATGTAAAGGCCACTCAACTTTAGGGAAACAGAGCAATTTATTCATTTGTAACATATAGCTAGCTTTAATTTATTTCTGCTGGAATATAATAGGGGGTAAATGTGATGTGATATCTAATAGTTGTAATTCTCAATTAGATTTGGTTCATGAAGCAAGAGAGGAATGGTTAATTGTTCTCTCAGTTTCCATTGTGATTATGGGTTCTCTCTAATAGTTGTAAACTGTTTATCAATCACAGATTAGTTGTGATTTCAAACCGAATAGTGGAGAATACATGTTTTCCCACATCAAGAAGAACATCTAATTATTGTACACTTGTAATTAGTCACTAAAAGAGGTACAAGTATTTCAATACTAATAATACTTCATCCCTCTTTGTTATACTTGTATGATAATTGTACCATGTGTAGTTTGACCTCAAGCTAGCAGCATCCACACTAACAGCCAATACACGCAGTGACTGTGTTGTGCAGAAAAACGATGGACTTCCTGCACCTGCTCATGCCATGGTGAAACTTGATGATGTCTGGCCGATCTGCCACGTCTACAAGAAGAGACAGCGTGCGCCATGTGTCATCATCCCTCCTGCCATTGGCAATGTAGGGGGAGGCCAAGCTCACCTCATTGACTTCCTAGGGAAGGGGCAGCCAACCTCGCCATGTAGCTGCACCATTGACTACCCCTCTTTGGTGGAGGGGAGTGACGAGTCTACTGGTGCCGACGGCAATAATGATGGCGTTGGCGAGGATGGGGGCGAGGGCAACTAAGCGTGTGTTTGGTACAGAGACAAGAAGGGATGGGACGATCCCATCCCAGATTTATGGGATGGGTTGATCCCATTTCTTGTTTGGTTATAGGGATAGAATGGTTCTTGTTTTTTGTTTGGTTTAAGAGATATAGCGAGTCATCAAGAATAAAAATAGCTAGCAAGCGGGGTGCCTGCAAAGACCTGTAGGCTATGTATGCATTTTTATGTTATAAGTTGAGATGATGTGTGTGTTTTAAGCTAGAATACTCTATATGCTGCTTAAGTTTGAGATTGTGTTCTGTTTAAGTTAGTATGACATGTTTAATTAGTTTGAATGAAGTCGGGTGTGGCTTGGGATGTAGCTACTTTTCCATATAGACGTTGCATCTGCCCTTCTACAATAGACCATGCTTTTCATTATGCCATTGTGCTTTTCATTATATATCACTACATACCTTAGACATAGTTATTAGTGACAAGCATCAAACCCATCACTCTTATCATCATTAGTGATGAGTGTGCGCTCGTCACTAAAACCCATCTTTAGTGATGGGTGTACACCTATATTAGTCATTAATGATTCATAATTAGTGATGAGCGTAAACATATATATGTGCCTCACTTATGAATTAACATTAGTGACAAGTGGAGTTCAATGCCCGTCACAAATGCTTGACCATTATTATTGGGCTATACTTGTCTACCCGTCACAAATGATGGGTCATTAGAGAGAGTTGTATGTCACTAATGAAAGGATTGTATCATACCACTAATGATTTGAGGTCCTTGGCTACCAAGGCAAGCTATATATGATAGGCAACATAGAATCCATATAGGTTGTAGACAATTTGTGTGCGTATTCACTTAAAGGCAGTAAAAATAAATATAAAACTTCAGTTCAACAACAAAAGTGTGATTGTAGAAACTTGGAAGTTGAAGACCCTCTACTTGTTTGCTAAACGTGTACATGTGTGTGTTCTCTCAATTAATGAGATTTTGATCTCGGGTGGGAGGAAACAAATAGAAAGTTATAAGACTATTTCCTTACACAAGATAGAGATAAAAAGGCAGCAAAGTCGACAAAATATGTTTAGTAAGTGTAAATTTAAAGTCAGAAAATGTTCCCTCTATAATTTCTTTGCAAGAATAGTGAAAAGTGGCAAAATAGAAATTACATATGGGTCAAAAATGGTAAGAACCTCGTAGGAGATCAGAATATATTAAGGCCCTGTTTGGATAGACTAAAACTAATAGTTAGCTAACTAATAGCTAGAGCTAATTGTTAGCTAACTAAGCTAATAGTTAGTTGGCTAAAAATTAGTCCATGCCTGTTTGTATACTTTGGGTTAATAGATGGCTAAAGTCAATTTTACCCCTGCTACAGTAAGCAAGGGTAAAAGAGTCTAAGGGCCTCTATTAGCTCAAATTAATTAGTCTAGTTTTGTGGACTAATAGACTAACAATTAGCTAGCCAATGAGCTAATAGTTAGTCCATATATTAGCTGCACTGTTTTGATGGGTTAAAACTAATTTTTAGCTGCTAACTGTTAGTTATGTGAATCCAAACATGACCTAAATGTACCAAATAATCTTTAAACACAAATGTGAGAAACACACAAAAGAAAACCCCTTTTTGACACCCACCCCCTCCATGTTTCAACATTTGACAACACACACCTTGTAGAACATACCATCTTAAACACACATTTTCTGGCAAAATATCCATATCTTTTAACTAGCAACCAATCCCTAAAAGGCTCTGCCAACCATCCAAGTAATGTAAGGGCACAAATCAAAAGTTGGTAGAGTTTTGCACATCTGGTCATTGTTATCTCCTCCCCATAAAATCCCAAATAGGAAGAAGTGATGTAGAGTGAGATTCACCATTTGGTACAGCTCACACGGAAAGAAAATTCACAAAAAATTAAAGAAAAGAATTAAACCGATATTATGGTGATGATCTTCTTCCAACCTTAGCACAAACCTCAAGTTTTGGTCCTTCCTCTTAGGCTTTGTGTTACTACATGCATTGGACGCTCATGGGAGAGTGAGTGTGTTTGTGTGTTTGTGTTTGTGTTTGTGTGTTTGTGTTTGTGTTTGTGTGTTTGTGTGTTTGTGTGTTTGTCTCACGTGCAGTGAAAAAAGTGAGAGAGGATGATATCCTCCCTAAAAGCACTCACCGGCTAGTCGTTGCCCATCTAGGTGGTAGTGGCAACACATCCTAGGCTACTATATATAAATAATGTTCGTCCCTCTCCTGCCACAAAGCATTCCAACTTTCCTTCTCTAGTGTGTCTAGAGTGTCACTCTTGAGTGAGCTAGTGAGAGCCTATGTATGTGTGAGCTAAGCTAGCTGGGACAATGGCTGGTGTTGGAGTTTTCATCCCCTTGTGGCTACTGGTGCCATCATGAACCTCCTAATTGGTTGTGTGTTCCACCCTACTGACGATAAGCTCATCCTAAACTACCTCTACCGATATGTCATAGTTCATCTACCGTTGCCCTATGAAATCATCCCTAACATCAACATCATGTACCACAACCCCTAGGACATCGTCCTAGGTTATATTCGCATTTCCCTTGCTCCTCTCATGGATTATTGATGCATATGATAGATCTATATAACTTTGAGAATTGTCGGATGTCTGACGATTGATTTCTTTTGTGCCACTTTGTTTTTTCTTTTCTTTCTTTCCTTTGTTGGTGTTGGTGATGATGGATGGATCAGAGCAGTGGGAGAGCGTGAAGTACTTCTTCACCCATAAGGAGATGAAGCAACGTGGTTACGTGGAGGTCATCGCTGCAACCACGCTAGAGGCAATGGGTACTAGAGGTCGATAGGCTCGGACGTGCCCATCTACTACAGCGCTAGTGAAGGAGCTGAGTAGGTGCTGGTGGGTATGAGACGTACCTCGGTTTTCCACTATAGGAGGACGCTAGCTAGGGAGCGCACCGACTGGGCCATGCACGGGATTCATCTTGTTGGCTCTGGCCTGGATCCTTACCCTATGATGAAGCACACCAATAGTGACATCAAGCCACTGGCCTATGGATGCGCTGAAGTAATCATCGCCAAGGTGAGATTGATTCTACCTCCAACAGGACATTTCGTGCTTATCATTAATTCCTCTTGGCTCATCTGGGAGATTTGCACTTTTGCCGTATATAAGTTGGTGGCATTTATATTTTTGCCCCAAATGTATGGATGACATATGACCCTTAGGCCCTATTAACATACACTTAGAGTGGGGCAAAAATGTAATGGCCACTCAACTTTAGGGCAAAAGAGAAATTTTTTCATTGTTACATATAGCTTTATTTTGGGTGGAATATAATGGGGTAAATGTGATGTGATATGTAATAGTTATAATTCTCAAGTAGATTTGGTTCATGAAATCATACAGTGGTTAATTGTTGTCTCTGTTTCCATTGAGGGATAATACTATGCGCCATTAGATTTAGGGTTAGTTGAATGTTGCCACTCAACGCTGGATCTAGAGGTTATTTAAATTTATTATCGTGATGCGGGAAATAAGGTTTATTCATGGTTTTGTCGCAACAAAGGGAAAAAGACTTACAATATCTAGCACCGGCTCGAGGACACCCGTCAATAAAGGGACCGTCGACCTAGTGAAAGGTGTTCTCTATGCCTATCAATAAAAAGTTATCTTTAGTGATGGGTAATGTCTACCTACATTCCTATAATATATATTAGTGATGGGTATCAACTTAACCCATCAATAAAGGTCTATTAGTGACGCGAGTTCTTTAGCCATCACTACTAAAACTTTGTCAATAAAAGCTATTTCCGTGGTAGTGTGTGTGTATGCTTGTGGTAACTCATTCACAACCTACTACTGCATTGCTCCATGCTTGATGTTTTTATATCGATCCACGCTTTGGTGATCACCTATGCAACATGTATACCTATGTGAGCTTGAGCTGATTATTAGACATGGGAGACTATAGAGTTGAAATCTATATCATATCTCTAGGTGATTAATATATCTTTTGTTTTACACAACATGATGTAGGATTATTAATGTTACTGATGTATACATGTCTATCGGTGTATTACCGAGCAGTCTACCTATGGGGATACTCGAGATGGTATTTAAGATGGCAGGGAAGCGTTATATACTCAAGCTCTAAGGTTGACTCTAAGAACAAAATCGAGGCTAAGATTTATACAAATTCGGGCCTCCTGGAGAATAATAACCCTATGTCCTATATGTTTGTGGATTGATGATTGTCTATGCAATACAACTTGAGAGCTTATGAGTCAATTGGATGCCTCTAGAGGGAGTGTCTCGCCCTCTTTATATAGTCAAGGGGTGAGTCGTATAAAAACAGGGCTCTGACTTGAGTCGGTTCCCTAAATATACGGGATCATGTACTAAACTTTGGTCTATTTCCTATTTATAAGGATATTAGTACAAATATATATATATATGTTCATACCATATTATGGTGTTTGGTTTTCTGATATGGCGCTAACCTACCCTATCGGAACCGAACCCCTGTTTATGGGCCGTACTAGACTTCTAAGTTGGTTAGGTCTACCCTTGATTCGGACTGATAAAGCTAATCGTGAGGTACCTGGGATCATATCACTGATAATGCCTTTTATCATTTATTCAATAACAGCAGACATGGAAAAACATGAAAATGTGCCTAAATTCTAAAAGTATTTATGTTTAGGAATAAGTTGAGAAAGTTAAAACAACTGTATAGAAAAATCGGAGAGAGTGGCTAGTGACAATAAAAGTATGTCCAAATCTTTTCTTGCGCGCGCGAGCATATAGGAGGTTGGTCCGTTGGTGTGAATATTATTGTACACCTGTGAATTTAACACAATGTACATAACAATCATGATTATTTAGCCTATTTATGTTGTACGAATTTAGATTAGTGACAAATAAGAAAACAAATCAAAAGGCTGGCAAATAGTAAGAGTTGTAAAATGTTATTCTAGCAAACCAACCTCCTCCATCCAAGCAGGTAAGGGCCCTCCTTTCCGGCCGGCCATCTCATCCTCTTCTTCTCCACGCATGGCTGCGTCCACTCTATTTATCGTCCTCCTCCGCCTCCCCTCCTCCTCGTCTCCGCCTCGCGCAGAGACCACCACCACCGCACAAACCTTACGTGTGGCCGGCTAGCTACCTCCACGTACCTCCACCTCCACCTCCACCATGGGCTGCTCGACGTCCAAACTCGAGCCGGAGGACCAGTTTGACGCGGAGCCGGCACCGGCGCCGCAGTCGAAGCCGGCGGGCCGTCGGATGTTCGGCCGCGCCGGCGTCGGCCGGAGGAACCACCACAGAAGCAGGAGCGGCGGCACCAGCGACGCCGCCACCGCCGGCGTCCGGCAGCACGAGGAGCGGAAGCAGCAGCAAGGGAGGAGAGGCGAAGGCGGCGGACACGAGCAGGCGCGGACGCCGGGGTCGCCGAGCTTCCGGTACTATTGCCAGGACGACGTCACCGCCGTCGTCGCCGAGCGGCGCCGGTGCTAGATTCGCATGCATGCGCCACCGGTCGACGTCGATGATCACCAATGGCGTACGTAATCACGGGGATCGAGATCATGAAATCACGGATTTTTATTCATGGTAAGTTGATTACTTGATTCATTAATCTCCATGTTAAGATTAATTCATGTTCATATTGCCATAGCAAAAATTGAATTTTAGAACCAAACTTTGAAGATTACATTTGTAATAAGTTTTGCCTTAAGGATTATTAAAAATATTATCCTCAAATTGAAAGAAGCAAGCAGAGATGAGATGACTGATAAGATTGTTGTTTATTTACATCAGTACAGGCATTGCGAAAACACAAACATGCATGCAAACGATGATTGAACGACATGGGTTAATCTGGAGTTGCAAATTAGATGGATCCACGTCCTTTCTCGGCTGTTCGTCGCATTTTCTGCAGCTGATTAATCTCCAGGAAAGACAATGCAATTAAACATGAAGATATCTCAAAATCATGGAAGAACAAGGAAGAAAACTGAAGATCCAGCAGATTAATTTTAAATCCATTGAGTGCAAGAGCATTAGTTCCTGGAGAATTCAGTGTAGCGTTTGTACCAATGCATTGCACTTTGTACATGTATTACCATCACACGGTGAATACTAATCCCAGATTTTAACCAAATAGCTTACACAGAACAAGTCGAAGAAGGCCTTTCACAAAAGAATGAAACCAAGGAAATAATATGAAATTCCAGGTGCAGAACGTGTCATGACTTGGAGGAGAGATGCAGATCAAACCCCGATGCAGACGTTGGAACTTTCCAACCTGCAAAAAAAAACAGAGAATTTGATACATTCATGAGAATTTGAGATTAATATGAAGATGTGCAATATACTTTTACTCTTTAAACAACCAAATACAAGAAGCTAACAAATCTTACCTTTGAAGTGTCCGTCATAGACAATTCCAACATTTGAAATCGATCCTAGAATGAAGCATACTAACTCTGCCTAAAAAATTACACAGAAAAACAGAAGTTGCTGAATTCATCTCTACAGAAAATGAATTGGCACTTAACAGTAACAAATTACCTCACTTGCATCTTCTGAAGACAGAGATACCAAGCACAGAATTAAATCATGCTGTAATGAAATCCCATGGATCCAAGCTATCTGCAATATGACATTGGCATGAAAAAAACACTACGAGAGAATATGTACATAAAAATTATACTACAGGCATATTCCAACAACAATCATGTTAAATAGTAACCTCAGCCACTAAAGTAGCAGTTGCTCCCTTTGAAGACTTTGTTAGGAAGCCCAGCAGACTTTTCTTTCCATCTAAATCTCAATAAGTGCTGCAAATACCACAACATAAAGTACATAGTAACTACTCTAATTATCATTTAGGAAAAAACAGACCACAATCAAGCAGTAATTGAGAAAACATAAACATCGATTTATTAAAAATGGACTGGTACAAGTAGCAACCAGAAGCATTTTCAGGCCATGCTGCCTAGTCTCAGCAGTCTGTTCCTCGCTGATCAGCTCGAGAAACGTCTTCACCAAGGGGTGCACATACTCTTCATCCTCCTCCATCTGCGGCAATATAAAGAATTTCATATTAATCATATACCACAAAAAAAAATTCAAAGGTACCAATTAAACAAATTTTGGGAAGAGTATGATCATGAACCAGCATGGTAGAGTCCTTGTCCTCAATGCCTTGCATCTTGGGACTTTGCTCCGTGGAATCGTCCTCGTTCTCAATGTCCTGCGTCCAGGGGCGGAACATGGGGGATTGGGGGTACAGCTGAACCCCAAATTTTTCTGGGAACGAACTGGTAGCTATCGGTACTAAGGTTAGGGTAAGAGAAAAGGAGGCGTGGGTAGCATGAGAAAGAGTGTGTCCGTACGAGTTCTCGCCGGCGAGGATGCGGCGGAAGCAGCAGGACGCCCGCGCCGCAGCTTGCGGGATGGAGATCGGCGCTGCTCGGCGCAGGCGGCGGCGATGGAGACGACAGCCGAGGCTGAGAGGACGCGGGAATGATAGCCAAGAGATGCGCAGCGCAGAGAAGCTGGTGGATTTCGAATTTTCGATGTGGGGTTTGCTCCTTTCGAGACTGTTCTTGCATAAGCCTTGCGACCTAGAGTTTTTCCTTTTTTTGAAACGGCTAATCACAGACGAACTCTTTTTTTTTCTAATTTTAGGGACTTTTCGATTTGCATTCCAATTTGAGCCTCATACATCTTGTTAGATTTATATTATATAATATTTAATTAATCTTTGAATTAATTAACGGGCTAACTGATAATCACGAGAAGACATTTTTTGGGAAAGTTGCTTGCTTGCTTATCCAACACCGTCGATGCCGGTGGAGACGGCCGCCGGAGGGCGGCGGCCTCTGCCTCAGATGCGGGGGAAGATCCACGCAGCCTCCTTCACGCCGTACGGCGGCCACGAGACTCCCGGCATGGCGTCGGAGACGCTCCCGTCCACCATGTCGTGCACGCCGACGTGGCACGGCCGCTGCCTCGTGTACCAGTAGCTGCCCGTCTCCCTCTCGTCGTTGATGAAGAAGACGCGGCCGCCGCGCACGCCGTTGCGCTCCTCCCCGACGGCCACGGCCCTGGAGCACGGCCCGCCCACGAACAGCGCCTGCTCGCTGCCGATGCTGTCCACCTCCGTCCACCGCGCGCGCTCCAGGTCTGCGCGGAACACCGTGATCTCCGTCCGCCCGGAGTGCACGCACTCGACGGCGCTGGCCGCCGGCGTACGGCGGAGGTGAGAGTGGGACAGCTCGTACACGGTGTACAGGATCGCTCTTTGACGGACCATCAGCAGCTCGTTGTGGATCGACTCGACGAGGAAGAACATGTCGGAGGTGGGCTGCCGCTGCCAGTCGGTCGTCGTTATCGTCGAGCCCTCGACAACGCGCTCGACGCGAGACACCCTCGGCTGCGCCGCGCCGTCGCCGTCGCCGTCTTCGGTGATGGTGATGACTGAGAGGTCTTGGTTGTTGGCGATGGTGTACAGCTTTCCCTGATAGAAGATCATGTCCTCCACCCATTGCCGGCACTTGTCAGGGCCGTTCGCCGTCCACCCGCGGCCGGCACCCGGCCGGCACAGCGCGATCTGGTTATACTGCGCGATGCCGCGGGCCGTCTTGACCGCGACGAGCTCCGGCGAGCAGAACACCAGGTTCCTTATGGACACCATGAGTGGCGCCCTCCAGTCCTTGCGGAGCTCGTCCCGCTCGTCACTGACAGGCTCGACGCCGTCGAACCGGAGAGTGGAGTCCGCTATGCTCGGGAGCGCCACCGTGTCGCCGGTGAAAGGGTCCACGAGGAGGCAGGCGTCGTCGTTGGAGAAGACAAGCCAGCCGTCGCAGGAGACGTCGTAGCCGGCGCAGCTGGGGAAGCGGCCTACGGCCGCTCGCTCGCCGCCGTGGCCGGTCGTCTCGGGTAAGCCGTGTATGGTGCCGTCGGGAAGCGCGAGGCACGGCAGCGGCGTGGCCACGGTCTCCTGCCGTCCACCGGAGCACCGCCCCGGCGGGCACACGGCGGCGCTGAAGCTGACGCGGCGGGCCACCAGCTCGGAGGAGACCGACGACCACAGAGACATCTGCTCAGAACCCATCAATCCACACATCTTGCAAATTCAAAACTACAAAAATTACACAAAATACGCCAAAATTATTTGCAAATCGATATATATCCCGCAAATTGTAAGCCAAAATATGCATTACAAAATAGGAAAGCACTCACATTGTTCAAGATTGATTTGGGGATAGATCATAGATGGTGAGAGATGCTTCTTGTAGTTCTTGCATCCCAAAAAGATGTTTCTTTTCTGTGGGCATGTTTGTATCATTCTCCCACTTTGGAGAAAAAGCAACATATAAAAGACTATATATGATATTGCTGATGAGAGGATAATGATTGGCGACACAACGGTCGATCTTGTCATTTTTGGGTGCAAGATATCAAAATTGTTATATGCTTTTGGGATATGTATGTTCTCGACCTTCACGACAAGCAAAAAAACAATTTTGTTTTACGTCTTAAAATAAAATAAATACTTGCACATATCTTTTAAAACTCTTTTGTATCACAACTTGGCTTTCGGCATAAAGAACAAAACGTAAATACATCTTTTGAGGGGAAAAGATATGCGTTTTTGCTCAAAAGTGTATTGAACTTTTCCATCCTTAATTTTGCCTTCACCGATAGGGACAACCTTTGATAGCTAGAGCCGTTACTGAACTAGAGCGAGAGAAGTAATCGTGTAGGTTCATAAAACTTATGACCCCAAATTATATATACATGTATATATATCGTGTATAAAAAATAGATCAAACCAACTTTAATTTCTTGGATTCATCAGAAATTTGATTTCAATTTCCTCAGATTTCAATGGATTCATTCACTGCTATAAAAATTATTTCATGTGGTAAAATTAATTAATATGGCTTACTTACCACAATCTCTGTGTTGTGTTACATGGTGAAGAGGTCCTAATTAATGACTGGTCGGTACATATTTTCCTTTTTGCACATTTACTGAAATGATAGAAATACATTGTGGATTTTCTCGACGGATCATACATGCTAAAATTATCTGATAGTATGCCAGCCCTGAGGATGACACGATTTCTTTTTAAGTTTATAATTAAAGAAAATAGCATGGGGAACTTATTTGAGAAGAGATAAATTAAAGACTGCATTGCTAATCTTGCCCATGGCATTTGAGCTGAGGCTCTGCCCAAATAAATTAGAAAATTAAGTCACAAGTCAATCTTGTACTAAAACATATTCATTTTTCGCTCGGCTGTGCCAAAACAAATTTAGCAAAGCCAGCATGCTGTGATGATCTTTCTGTTGTTAACCTTCATGGATTAATCACACTACGGTAGATCTAGTGCTACTTTAATCAAATAACTTTATAGCTTTTCTTTTCTGCGCTTTACAGCTCATAGCAGTTTCTTCATAACTCATAACTAATATCTCTTTTAGAATCTACAGCATAATCAAATACACTTTTAGACTTTTATGGATAATTCACTAATATTCTAGCGGAGAAAAGGTTGGAAAGTTTCACCAATAACAATGACCCTGTTGTTTTGCATTCAGTAACCTCACCTCGTACAGAAGAGCTTGCCTTCACCTTGGCAGAGTCATCAAATTTCTTGATGCCTTTCATGCCTACACTTGAATATGGTGTCGATGATGTCAAATGCATCTTGTAAACGTATGGAAAGTATATAAACTATTCGTGTGACTCCTCCGCAAACCTCAAGTTCTCTTTCATAAAACATGGACCTTAGATTTTATTTAGCATGGACGGAAAGGTATTGTGCATTGAAGACCATTTCTGTGGTAGTGCACATACAATAATTCAGCACATGCATGGAAAAGGGCTGAAATGTGCATCTTTTTTCTTGG
Organism: Zizania latifolia; assembly: GCA_000418225.1. Lineage (NCBI taxonomy): Eukaryota > Viridiplantae > Streptophyta > Magnoliopsida > Poales > Poaceae > Zizania > Zizania latifolia. The sequence continues at coordinate 82,995 of KE372889.1, read as the reverse complement.
TTTTTCCTTGACACCTATGTAGATTATTGTTTCTTTTTCTAATGAATGAAAATCCTTGGTGTAGAGGCAGGATTGAATCCCATATCAAAAAAATGAATGCAGCATCCTGCCTGTTTTTCACAGAGCAATTATTGCGACAAAAATGAATGTGTTTGATTTGAAATCAATAAATAGATGAGTTCAGCCCTCAACGAACTACAAACAAGCCTAGCCAGTCGGCTCTGCTAAGGATGTTAGAAAATAGCGATTTCATACCTTAATTAATAATAAATATAATAAGCTTATATTAATTGATGAAAAGATCAGATAATATAAATTAATTATAAAGTTATGGAATTTAGAGGATAGACAAATTTTATTAGGTAAAAAAACTTTCAACCTGGTTTCATCGTGAGGTCACCATCTGAAGAGTGAAGACGCGAGGTAGATGCACGACAGCAGTATATATGTATTTACTATAATACCTTTTTCATTAAAAAGTGTATTCAAAGACACTTGCAGCCTTGCATATTTTTTTCATTAAAAAGTGTAACTACAATCAAGATGGATGTCCTGCACCCTCTTGGACTTTAAGGCCTTTGCACATGCATACTAATTAGTGTGCAAGCAAATGTAGATAATAAGTAGAGAAACTCAAATCTGCTAATATATGCTATCCCATTACTCAAACTAGTACATATTAAGTGACGTATCGTTCTGGTTCTAATACCGATCAATATCAGCCATTTTAGTTAATATCGGTCCCATACTGGCTAATAATGGCCATTCTTGTCAATACCATCTGTATCGATCAAAATTGTATTTTCAAATTTTTTAATATGTGTTGCATATTACTTATACTAAGATATATATATATAATTATATTCCAGTTATATATTATATTTGAGATATAAACATATTTAAATATATCATATTTAATCTTATTGATATATATTTTAAATATATTTATGTTATTTTATTAGACTCTAAAATATTTCATTCCAATAGTCAAACTAAAATAGTCACTGGAATGAAATTAAAAACTTGATTACATGAGCACTTGACAGATATATACCACTTCCTTTTCTCTTTGTTTCCTAAACACTAAGCATGCAATTTATGAGAGGTACAACGATCACCGGTGACAGATTCGGATAAAAATTTACAAGGTCTGGCTAACCTATATGTCAGTCACAAATAATATGTATATATAGATGTATATAAATCATTCACTATTTTAAATAAATATTACATGTAAAATCGTAATCACAACAAAAATATTAAAAATATATAAGAATTTAGAAAAAAAAATACAAGGATTTAAAAAGAAATGTGTTCAGAGTAGACAGCACAAGCAGCACTGCAGCATAAGAAATATAGAAGGGGCCAGACGGTAGACGGTAGGGGGGCGTGCACCCCCCGGATCCGCCGCTGACGATCACTTCATGTATTTGCCTACATATCTAAAAATCTCTGTCACCATGCACAAGTAGAGTCGGCATGAGAGACATTGGGAATTCTTGTGACTCTCGGTACAACGGTAGCCGGTTTGCTTTTTGACATCAAACCATGCTACTCTAACACAATGGTGGTACAATTGTGCAACGATGAATACCCAAGATGAGGGACATAGCAAGGATTCGCACAATCCCTTACCTTGGATGCCACACTAGTATCATATTTTTCTATGTCATCATATTTTTGCAGCAATTGATTTGCATGACGGTTTTGCTATAAATATGCCATCATATTTTTCTTGCAAACTCAAGTTGATTTTTTGGCCATTGTATTCTTCATTGCCTTTAATGTTTCTGTTGTTCAACGTGAGTAGGGATGGCAATTTTACCCGCGGGTGCGGGTATCCGCGGATACCTGACCCGACGGGCACGGGTTTGGGTTCAGTTTTGTGCCCGCGGGTTCACGGGTTCGGATACCCGTTTATTCACGGGTCGGGTACGAGTTTAGATTTAAACCCATGGGTACCCGCGGGTTTACCGATTACTTGTATTTAGTTACAGAGTTCAGCCCATTTCTTTTCCTTCAGCCCAGCCCACTAAGTCTCAACCCTAAATCCCCTGATTCTCCTCTGCCTAGCACTGGAATAGCTCTCCCCGTCTCCTCCTCCTATGACCCGTCAGCCGCCTCCCTCTGCCGTCCGCCCATTCTCCTCTTCTCTTCTCTATCCGCGGTGGCAGACGACGGCTATTGCGACGGCAGGCGATGGCTACTACGACGGCAGGCAACGACTACTGCGGCATCCGGCCAAATCTGGCTATGGCT
>KE372889.1:63094-80631 GCA_000418225.1 Zizania latifolia | reverse complement strand
GGCGGACGCACCCACGCCATCGCCACGCCAGGGCGGACGCACCCCCGCAGCCACCACGCCAGGGTCAGATTTGATTTCTGCGGAAGGTAAAATTTGCTTGATAGATGTACTTCAATAATGGATAGTGGTTTGGTGGTTGTATTATAGTGTTGTACTATTGTGATTTGTGGCACTGTGAACTTGAACTGTTGTTATCTGAGTGATTTCATCATTTTAAACTATGTATTTATAAAGGAAAGAACCGATAATGTCCTATTTTTAATTACATTTATTGTATTGTGTTGAACCCGCGGGTTACCCGTCGGGTTTCGAGTACCCGACGGGTTTGGGTTCAGGTTTGGTTTTGAACCCACGGGTTTCACGGGTTTGCTTCGCGGGCGGGTTTTCACAAAACCCGTAGGTTTTAGACCCGTTGTCATCCCTAACCGTGAGCTGCAAGCCTCTTAATTAGTTTGCTTGCAGCTTTAGACATACTTTGAAATTAAGTAATTTTACGGGATTTTTACGGGGATTGGAATAATTCGTGCGGAAATCTTATAAAATCATGCATATCATGGCACTTATCACCGGATCACACGAAAACTTTGCATGATCTCATCTTGTAATTTGTGGATATGTTGCCGACTCGCCGCTCATATATTGTTCATGTATGTGTAAAATTCTCCCTTCTTAATAAAATTTGGTTGCCATATAAAAAAAGCTGGGCATACTAAAATCTGGATCGCAACCAACGGTAGCGACCCAAATTTTGTTGAGCACGGCCGCAGCGTGTATCCACCGGGGGCATTGTGCGTGCGTGGAAAACCTGCCTGCCCTGCCTCCGATCCCTGTAATTGCTGGGCTCACTCACCGTGATCAATCTGCACAATTATTAAGCACTAAAGCAAGAAATCGACTGCATAATTTTGAGGGAAATCATTATCTGTTAGCTAGTTATTACAGCATATATCATCTGAAGATTGAGTGGTTGGCATGCACTATGTTAATTCATTTGCAGCTTTAATTCCATGTACTACAATATTGCACGGTGCGTACCAGCATAGTTGCATTTACATTTGAGTAGGTCTCTCTATCTCGTCTCATCTCATAAAGGAGCCAACTGTTGAGGAGATGCTGCAGAAGTGGTGGCCATAATTCCTTCTACGCTCTCATGATGCATGGGAGCCTTACCTCCTCAGCAACTGCGGCCCCTGCATGGACACCATTGTCCAAGGAGTTCAGGCATGGTAGGCATCCGGGATTGTGACACATCTTAGCCGCATTTGAGCTTGTTACTGTGGCGTTGATAACAATTAATCAAAGTTCTGTAATCTTGATTAGAACCTTGTCCACATCCAACAAATACTTGTGTTACGAGACAGGGGCGAAGCCAGTAATTACATATAGCGGGGCCAAATGTCTGTATAAAATATAGTATAAATTATAATAATTATAGAGATCAACCATATATTAATATATAACATAAAAATCATTATAAGTATGTATGCATCGAGTCTATATAATTTAAAAATCCAATAATGTTATGATATATAAATTTAATGGTAATCAAACAAAGGTTAAAGGGATTAATATATTTTATTTTAATACTGCTCTGTGTGTGAATTACAGAGAAGTCATCAATAAGTTTATCTGTGGTAAACTCTATTGCAATATCCTTCTCAATCTAAATTACTAAACAATCTCTTAGGAACTTATCTTCAATCTTATTTTGAAAACAGGTCTTAGCAAGTTACATTGCAAAAAATACACATACTATTATTGTTGCTGTTGAAACTAGTAGAGTTAGAACAAGCCAAATCAACATGTCAGATTATAATTTGCTATAATTGTTGTAGAACAAAGTAATCTATTAAATAAAAACAGTAATTGTTATATAACCTATAAATCAAATAATACTCATTTGATTTTATAGTTTCCGCTAGCTGACGGCAAAGATTGGTAATGACTGTCAAATTGTGAAACTTATTATTTTTAGATACATCGAGTTTGTAATATACATCACAAATTGCTCTAAAATGCTAGGAAAAAAAATAGTATTTGTAATATTCACAACTAACTAATTAAACTATAGATCAATAAAAAAATTCTATAACCTTAGGGGGGCCACGGCCCCTGCCGGCCCCCCTTGCCTCCGCCACTGTTAGGAGAGGAATAGCTAAGACATACACCTGTTTCTTAATCGAAATATTTGATTATATGACTCAAAACAAGTGATTGTTTGATTATTTCACACTTATAAGAATAACATATGCTGATATGCAACAATCTGAGACTATAACTATGGATCAGGATGACTAATAATCAAAACACTTTTTTTAGTAGCGTCAAATCATCTAATCACTCTTGTTTAGCTCCAAGCTACTGACACAAACAGAGCAGATAAACACGAGGAAAACCGCAGAGGGAGAAAAGGCAAAGGTTTCAGTGACCTGGATGAGCTCCATGAGGAAATGGATGTCCTTGGAGTAGAGCTCCGGGCTGAGGTAGTTCCCTGCCTGGTGCATGTCCTCCGCCAGCGGGTTCTGCTCGCCGCGCCCGATGTAGAACCGCTCCCGGCGGATCCTCTCCACGTGCTCCCGCGGCGGCGGCGACATTGGCGCCGGTGAGTACTCCATCGCTGTTGGAGGCGATGGTGATGAGGATTGAGGCCGCCTCGACTTCTACGCCGGTTCACTGAAAGCTTCTTTGAATAACTTATTACCACTTTAAGATTAAATAAGAAGTGGATTATGTTTAAAAAAATTATAAATACCTTAAGTATTAATAGAATCAACGGTATAATTAATAATTAGAATCACTATCTATATGCTTATCACATAATCATGATTCTGATTATTTTAAATTATACTAAAAAGACTAAGTGTCATGCCTATCAAATGACGGTAACAAACCGATCTCTTTATTTTCCTTTTACATATTTTATTTATCGAAAAACTAGGTGTCGTACGTCTTAATATGGGAAAAAATTGGACGTCCTCAACTCCACTGCTGTCTTCTCGTAGCTGAACTCTGACCATTCGATCAAACTATTACAACCAAACGACACTAAAATATTATGAGTTAATAAGTTAAACATTACTTGTGATTATGTGAAACATTGATCAGAACTAATTAGAACGTTATATGTGAACACCTGAAACAATTTATATTTTTAGCTGAAATATGAGTTACATGATTTTCTAAAAAACACTACTAATGTATAAAATAAAATTTTAAATAAAAATTAAGTTTTTTAGGAAATTTTGAATAAAAAATATATCCCTTAGTTTCAAAATGTAACGAGTTTTAGAGTTTAAAAACTATCACACATATAACAACCTAATATTTGTAAAATATAACTTTTATCTCTTAAGTATGCATACTATTTAAGGAATTGATTACTCATTACGGCTCAACTATTCTCTTACACTTACTCAGAAGTTGTTACATTTTTTATATATTTATTTATTACATACGTTAAAGCTTAAAACTTAATACGCTCGTTAAAGCTCGACACTCTCAAATGTATCGTCAATCACTCTCAAATAAATCTTTGCGAGAGATTGATGGGATCTACCATGGCTTTGGAATCTCAAAGTAGGCCAACCTAGCTACCCTTTGCAAAGAGAAGAAAATGAAGGCCAACCTAGCATCCATGCCAAGACAGCGGTAGCCTAGTCAGTCTTCCACTAATAAGAGCTGCGTGTCAGTGTGAGAGCGCGCGCACCCCTGCTAAGAAAACTGGGGCGGGTTGCTTCTCATGTGAAGCAAAGAATTTGAAGGTGACTCATGTCAGTGTGAGAGCACATCACTGCCACGAAAGCTGGGGTGCGTTGCTTCTCAATTCTGACGCGAAGGGCGAACCAAAGAATTCGACTAAAAAAATATTTAGTCAGTTTTAAATTATTGTTATTTCTAGATTTCAGTGTATTTATTAAGATATAATAAAAAAACTGAATAATTCTTTTATAAATATAAACAGTAGAGTCAACTGGTACTCCAGAGATAAAATTAGAAGATTTATGAAAAATTATAGAAATTATAATATTTTGAACAAAATTTAAACGGTAGAAATTGTTATATTTTGGGAGCAGGAAGTACGTCTCTGTCGGCTACCGCAACACATTTTTCCTGTCAAAGCAAATCCTACTTTGCAGGCTCCGAAAAAAAATATATCTTGCAAAGTTGTACTATGTGACCAAACTATTAGGCCATTTTCCAAATACTCAAAATTTCAAAAAAAAAAGTTATTGTCTAAACAAGTCATAACAAGTCATAAGTATATGTTGCATTTTGTTGGTGGAAAAAAATTCAGATTTCAAAGCTGTCTATGTTTATTTGATCTTTCCACATTAGTTGTGAGGGATAATTAATTTAACTTAAACAGTGAGAGAGTCTTTTACCTTTTAGGTTAGTTTTTAGAGTACAGACAAGACTTTCTCCCGATGTAAGCTAAAGATTGAATCAATTTCTCCTGAAGTGGGCTAACAAATGGTATCAGAGGGTCTCTCGTTTTTAGGGTGCAGACAAGGCTCCCTCTCAGTGTAAGCTAGAGGTTAGATCAATTTATCCTACAGTGGGCCAACAATATTTTCATCATACTGCATAGACAATAAATTTAGATTTTAGAAGATATTTATAACAGAATATTTCTCAGTTTTTTTAAGCGGCTTATTTGAACAATTAAGTTTAAATTGAATTATTAATAAGCTGAAATCGTCGAAAAGAGGACCTTAATACAGTTAAGTTTGAAAGATAAGAATAATGTCAACCAAATTTGGTTACCTAAGGGTTGTTCTGTCATACATGCTCCATTTTATGAATAAAAATATCTCCAAATTTTGTACATCCTAAGATCCTAAAAGAACGTTGTTTATGCAAAAAGTAAAGTCTCTGAAAGTAGCTGCACCAACTTGATCTTTCCTCTCTAGCTGGCTGCTTGGTCACTTCTCTGAATGCATAGCCTAGGCTTGGATGAACTGAAGATCTATTCCACTTGGTATCCAAATCCAATTGCTAGCCTTCGTACGCTGAGCTAAGATCACATCTATCGATGAAATATTCGACGAATAATAGAAACATGATTGACGAATAATAGAAACATTATTATTCACCTACTACAGATGAGATGATACACAAAAATTATATAGGTTTAGGTCTCTAGATAGAGTAATACCCTATATCATATTCTTATGCCAATATGTGTCATCGGTGGTGAGACTTATATGTCTCGAACAAGCTAGAAAATCAGAGTGCAAGACTTGATTGATTGGTATCTGAAGGTTTAGATCGATCGACTTGAGAATCAATCTAAGTTGTGTTGTGAGATTCGATTTTTGATTGGATTCTTTTATAGATTTTCCGTCTTCACCTTATATACGCTGAAGCCGCTAGAGCATCTTTGAATGACACGATCTCTAAACCGTAAGATTTTTCATCAATGAAAGGGCCATACTCCATTCTGACGGAAGAACGCTCCTGATCGAAGAGAATGCATTCAGTCGGATATTCGTATCCCATTTTAGTCTTTATCCACTTCTTACACATTTTGTCCAGAAAATCCTTTGGAAGTGAAGCTCGACAATCTATCCAACTCTGTGTGCACTCAAGCAATGACAATACAGTATATGCAGGAATGGCTGGATGATCAGTGAGAATCTTAATAGTCAACATCACAAAGCTAGCACCATCTTTCAGTTCTACAGTGACACCTAAAACCTTGAGTTCATCTTTGAAATCATATATGTCCATTCCTAAGACATAGCTGGAGTCACCATCATTTATGAATGGCAAGCTTGCAATGAGAGATAACAACCACCGTGATTCATCAAGGAGAACATCATCTGATGCCCATCTGAATCCCTGTGAAGTGTGCATGGGATTGTTTTCTTAAAGATCATATCTTTCTTTTAGAGATTTTGCATATAAATGAATGGGCTCTCCTCATTCTAAATACACAAAGCATGATTTTCTTTGATTTTTTCATAAAAAATATTTTTTGAAATTGTAAATCTGGATAGCGCGCTCAAAAAATTACAAAACTAGATCTCTGTCAATAATTCAACTGTCGACAAAGCCTTTGTAAGGGTATTTTTCAAATGTTGACAGATGTCTAGTTTTACAATTTCTTGAGCACGCTATTCAGATTTGCAATTTTTTAAAAAATAAATATTATTTATAAAAAATCAATTTTCTTCTATATATTGTGTATATTGTGTCTATTGTTTTTTCTGTATGATTATTGTCGCTGGAATATCTAGTACTACACTCGGTAGCGAGGATTCTTGAACACAGTGTCACAAAAAATGTAAAGCTCATCTTTATTTGCAGAAACATATCAACATATCGACATACGGGCATCTCATCTCCATGCATGATGCCAGTTGCCACCAATGGGCACATCAACTTTTATTCAATCGAAACTATACTTCTATACATCTAGAATAACGCATGCAAACAACATATATATTTTCCACTCCCATTCTGCCGGCGTGTGTGCGAAATGAAGTTCTGATCTTGGGCTCAGCCTGTGGTCTTCAGCGTGTCCTGGATGATGGCAGTCACTGCAAAGGATTCCAATTAATTTAGTAATCAGTACTTGTAGTTAACCATAAACCATCAAATCTATGCATGTAAGTATGTAACCAAGAAATAAACTAAAAGCTTAATCCATGGAAGCTGCAGATTGCATATTCACGTACCTCTGTACCCAGATGATCCGACAGTGCCGTCCAGCTGGTTACTAGCAACATTTCTGCAGGCAAATATTTTTTTCTTGTGTCAGTGCAAATCATTGTAAAGAGGGAGCATGATAATATCTTATCAATGTAGTTTATTTGATGAAAAGAACTGTATTACGCACAGCTCAGTCAAGTTCCCAACAAGAACAAGGGAGAGGACTTCCATCGGCACAGCGCCGGTCAGCGAATTCCCGTTCAACCGCCTGCGAAAAAGAGGCAGAACAAGTATAAATTTTTACAGAACATACAGCTCAGAATTGTGCGGTTCCAAATTTTTTACAGGTCTGGGTTTCCAATTTTCAGATCACTGGGAGGTATCTGCAGAAACCTATGACTGTACTTGTGCAAATACTGTAGTTATATTCAATAATTTTTAGAAATTTAATGATTCAGGAACAATCACGTACAAGAACTCCAATGTTTTGATGCTGCCAAGAGAAGCAGGGATAGAGCCACTCAATGCATTCCTCTGAAGCTCCAGGTAGATAAGGTTCGTCAGGTTGCCCAGAGATTGTGGTATAGCACCAGTCAGGTTGTTCCCATGCAACTTCCTGCAGAACACAACACACATGTTTGCAATTGCAAGTTCAGACAGCAGCCAAATTTCACCATGATCTTCAGACACCCGGAATATATCTGAAAATTTGTGGGCATAGTTGCATACAGAAGTTGCAAAGTGCTGATGGCGCCTAGCGAATCTGGTATCGCGCCACTGAGCAGATTCTCCTGGAGACCAAGGCTGATCAGGTTACTCAGTTTGCCCAGTGTGGCTGGTATTGATCCGTTCAGCTCATTCCCATACAGTTCACTGCAAACAGGAAAAATGGTTTTTTTTTTAAGATAAAGAAATGGTTTTTTCTAAGATCATGGTACATAAAGTTGCAATTCTTACAGGTACTGAAGATAACTCAGTCCTCCCAGCTGTGGAATCAAAGGACCTGAGAGACCTGCTAACCCCAAATCCCTGCACAAGAACAGATATTCACAAGATTTTCATGTAAGTATCATTCAGTACTGCATCAAGAAGGCTAATTTACACAGAAATATGTGGCCATCTTTAGTCAATTATATTTTCTAAATCTTCAGTCGAAGGAACAAATCAGAATTCCAACTTTCATACATGTGAAGTACCACTACCATCTGAGGAACTATTCTACTGTTTCCTAGAACAAAATCATCATAGAGGAAGCAATCAAAACTACTGATGGTTTGGAGTTTAGACCTATTGAGATCTTTTTATGTTCAGAAAAAGAAGAAGAAAAGATGAAGTGACATACACACGGATGACAGAGTTGTTATTGTTGCAGGTGATATGATACCAACTGCAGGGAGTGGCAAGGGTTGGATCCCAGCTCTCCAGCACGCCGATGGGATCCTTCCATGCCTGCCTTTGCGAGTACAGGATGTCACCTTCATAATCAGATCACAAACATTGCAAATCAGCACACATATTCAGAAAAAGAACTCACTGTGCATGGTGACAGCACAGTAATATATATGCACATCTAACTGTCTGCACCTTCAGTGTTGCAGCTCACAAGGGTAGCAACAGCAAGAAGGCCAGTGACAAGAACTGCAGCTGCAGAATGAGCCCCCATTGCTGCAAACCTGAGTAGTAGTAGTTGTTCTTGGCACAATGAAATATTATACAGATGGAAGCCTCTTTATATACAATTGTGCAATCAAAACTGGGAATGGTTTTTCCCACTGAAACTTTGACGTTTCTTGGGGTCCGGTGGATCAGCTTGTCTAAATTGACCTGACATTGTAATCTTCTCTAGAACAATGTGACAATTGAGTCTAGGACCAGGAAAACGTCACCTTCTGCACATCCAGAAGTTGAACTTGTATATAACCATCATCTAGCTCATCAATGTTCACAAGTTTAGCTTGTACAATCCTAGTCAACACGTGTATTCAATGTAGCCTTCCACCCATGTGTTTGTCCAAATACTAGACATCATACATAGTTTCTAAATCTTTCAAATCATCTAGAAACTAGTTCTAAATTTAACTATCTCAATATATACACTATTAATTTAATATGATACTTTAATATCACCTCTATCTTATTTTGCTTTGGATGTTGTTTACATCGTAGTTTTCTTATCTTTACTTGTTTAAATATCGACGCATCATCTTTATGTTATATGACATAATATTTAATACTATAAAAATCATTCTATTTGGAGTATCGGGAGTGTCCTGATAATTATATATTTTGCCTGTCATAATTTTATTACTTAAGTATACATGAACTAATCTTGATCTATGCTTTCTAGAAATGCAGTCGGTCCATTGGTTTTGATCATGTACCGCGTCAAAACTATCTTAGATAACGGAATTATAATAACCTTTTTTATGCAAATCAAGTGAGTTTACTGCTCATGGATTGGAAAATTTGGTGTCAAAATATGTCACTAAGATCCTTACATAGTAATACAAACTAATTAACAATAGGACAATACTAATCGTTATTCCGTTAATTCGCCAATGCTATTATATAACACGCATTTGTATCACTAATCTTATAGTATAAAATATTGTTGAAAATTCTATATGGATATATAATGAATAATTTTTACATGCTAATCATCTAGAAACGAACTTTATATTTTCTAGAAACGAATTAGTAGTATTGAATACAGCTTTGGCTTCTAAGTTATATACAAACTCCATCCTAATGTATTTTTATCATTTTCCAATTGCAAAGTTGTGTTTAGATTGGAATCTGAATTTTATTTATGTCATGAAATAATTTTAAATTTTGAAATTAATTATATTTACCGAGTTATACAAGTCTTTTTCTTAGTTAAATAATTCCAGATTCGAAATTATGTACCATCTTGTAATAATGTGTGCCCCCTACAATAATTACCAAGTGTAATAATAAAATAATTTATTCAAAATTAATAATATTGGTTATTTTCTTTCAAGGTGTAGAAATGTTGTAATGATACGTTGTGATTTAATTTCTTAATTGCTCATCCTACGTGGGCTCTTGCTAAAAAGACGTCTTAGGTGACGTGCTAAGGCTTATAAAATGTTCCTCACCTACCTAAACTTCCGAGGTGGTACTAGACCCACCGTCTACACCAGAACTGGGCCACATGGGGCCAAACAACTCCTCGAGTACTACGGCATGTTTAGAGGCCACATTTTTAGATAAAAGGCATCACAGCCCTATTTTGTATTGAAAGCATATAGTTAGTGTTTTGCTGACGAAACCAGCTTACAGTTTAGCGCTCAAAAGATGAAAACACATATGATTGTATCCGCACGTAACCCCCTCAAGACATCAGCTAAGCATGCAAAAAACGAAATGAGATCCTCAGCGCCGACTACAGAAAGCAGTCATCTAATCTAGGTCGTTGGATGAAGATCTGACGATGCGGGAAGGGAGCTTCACGTGTGGTGGGGCTCACTTCGCAACAGTCGGAAAGGGGCTTCATACCGTCCGATCTACGCTGAACGGCTCAGATGGACGACTACAGAGGATAGTCCGCCTTCCGAAGTTAGAGGGGATGCTTCCACAAAAAACCTTAAGTTCAGAACCGACGGTCACAAAAAACCCACTGAACCTATCACCAGGGAATACCACCATCAAACTAGACAGACAAGTATAACTGTGAAAGACATACACAACTACTGACTAGCAAACTTATATCAACATACTAATATTCAAACCCCAAAAGCATCTTCTTTTAGTCTCCCACCAGGCCAACCTCCTCTTCATTCCTGCCCCCTTGCACGTTTCCTCATGCATGGTTTCCATCATCACGATTGCACAATGCTTAGTGATTAATCACCGGATTCATGTTATAGTTACCATCAATAATATGGGATGCTCAGGGTGTGTTTAGTTGAGCTGTAGATTCTGAAAAAATTGCTGTAAGCTGTGAGCTGTAGAAAAACTGTTGTGAACTGTGAGATGTGAAAAAGCTAAAAAGCTGTTTGGTTGGAATAGCTGTAGATTTATGTTTTGGTAGCTCCTGATGTTTGGTTACATTATTAATATGCAATTTTGCATGTAAATCATTGTAATTATGGAATTTTGTAATGTTTATATTGAAATTATACATTTTTGAATTACGCTAAAATAATATATTTTACTAAAATTTTACCTTTTCAAAATTTACATGAACCGGTATGTTGTAATGACACGGTGGATAATTTTCATTTAAAGTTGAACTGAGAAGCTGTGAAAGTTAGGGTCCTTCCAGCTTTCAGTTTGTACTATAAAAAAAGCTGTTGCTTTTGAAAAAGCTGATTGGCCCTGAAACCTGTTTGGTTTAGCTTCCAGCTTCCTAACCAGGAAGCTAGTTGGAAAAACTGAACCAAACACAGCCATAGACCAATTAGAAAACTCACTATATATAGGTGAAGGCACACCCTAATGACATAAGGTTAGTGTCACCATGGGATACCAAGTTGAAGTATATGTCTTAAACAATTGCCAATATGAACTCTTTTTTAATTATTCATCTTGAACCATAATAATTCAGTCTCACCAAGAGTAATAGCTAGATATATTCACGCTTTCTCTGATTAATGCAAGAATTTCTATAAAGCAGGAAATACATATATTTAATACGGTCGGTATGGAATAGATGCACAGTAAAACAGATGTCTAAGCACCATAATTTATATTGCAAACTAAGTTAACATTAAGCTAGGGCATGCACAGTACTTCAGTGAGAACACGCGGGGCCATAATTTTATTTATTCATTCATTTCTAACATGCGCCTCAAATATAAAATCTTGACCTCGGACTTAACTTGCAGTCTTATCAGCTAGTCCAAATACTCTTATTTGCTAGGCGTAAAAACCTTATTTGTCTGTGCCTAAAAATAAAGAAAGAAAATTAAAATGGGTTAAAGGGAAGAAATGACATAGAAATCAAGAAAGCAACAGGTGACAATTTTAAGAAGTCAACGTTAAAAATAGCAAAACTGCAAAACCCCATTCTGAAAGTAGCAGATAACCAATTTTCTCAAGCCGGAATAGAGCCAGTGAGTGCATTATTCTGAAGCTCCAAGTGCTCAAGTCTCTTCAGATTGCCCAGTGATGGAGGTATAGCCCCTGTCAGTTTGTTCCCTGACAACCTCCTGCATACAACCACCATTTATTTTGGCAGTTCAAACAATATGCAGAGTTCACTGCAATCTTTCACTGTAGCACATCATGTTCCTATGAAAAACAGCATACAGAAATCGCAGCGTGCTCATGGCGCCAAGCGAAGATGGTATCATGCCGGTGAGCAGGTTGTCGGGAAGATCAAGGCTGACTAGATGTTTCAGCTTGCCCAGCGTTGCTGGTATTGATCCATTCAGACGATTCCCATATAGCTCACTGAAAACATAAGTTGTTAGTATTTTTCCAGCAACTCTTGGACTTACGTCAAAGAGTTCTTATTAGGGATAAGATGTTAGTTAAATAAAGTTATCTGTTAGCTAATTAAAAAGAGTCTAACAGATTAAAACATGAGTCTTTAGTGTATTGTATTAGAAGTCTTTAGAATATAAATTAGATAGAGACCTTATCGTATTGTATTATAAGTCTTTAGAATACAGATTAGATATCTATTTCTTAGCAGGTATATTTATATTATAGGGTTCAGCCAAGACAAGTAATAAAGTTGTCTATTCTTCTACCTTCTATACTGCCGACCGGGGAGAAAGTTCCCTGCCGCTCCTATCTGTTCTATCAGCAAGAGAGAAAGTTCTTTGCCGCTCCTATATCTTCTATCAGCAAGAGGAAAAGTTATCTACTGCTTCTATTTAATTCTCTGCAACGAGAGGGGAAACGCCCTCAACCCGTGCAGCAAGAGGTGAACAGCCTCAAGCCTAGCTACCCACAACTATTGGCTGCGAAGTTCTAGGTCCAAAATCGCCCGAACATAACACAGCATCTGAGTGCAAACAAACAGCTGTCATGTCTGAAACAAGGGCAGTGAGCTGTGTAGTTCTTACAGGTACTGGAGATTTTTCAGTCCTCCCAGCTTAGGAATCAGAGGCCCTGAGATGCTTGCATTCCCCAAATCCCTGCACAGGATTTTCAGATAAGTATCTCTTGCCCTTCTATGGCATACTGAAATTTTCACATGTCATGACCAAAGTTCTGAATTGTGCATGCTACTGATGGCTTGCTTGTGTCCTGTGACATTTTGATACTTTGAGTTTTCAGAACAAGGAGGAAGAGGAGACAGGAAGGCTTTACACACGAATGACGGAGTTGTCATTGTTGCAGGTGATATGAAACCAAGTGCAGGGATTGAGAAGGGTTGGATCCCATGTCTGCAACGCATTGTTGGGGTCCTCCCAAGCTTGCTTTTGCTCATGCAGTATGTCACCTTCAGTTTTGCCATTGAAAACATAGAATGCAAATTTCAGAAATCCTAAGTGAGCACACATCATATATCATGTGTGTATATACCTTCAGTGTTGCTGCTGACCAGTGTTGCAAGAGCAAGAAGGATGGCAGCTGCTGTTGCTGCTGCAAACGGAGCCCCCATTGCTGAGGTTAACTGAGAACTAATTACCAACACTGAGAATGTTGTACAACACTAAGATGTACTGAGAGGGAAGGCTTTTTATACAACTGCAGCAAGCAGCCTGGGAATGGTTTCTAACCAAAATTTCAAGCCTTTTTGACCTTGTAAAATCTTTTCTCCTCCACTGAGCTATAAACCTTTTTTGAAGGCAGTCAAAGAAGAAACTCCGTTGTGATATTAACAGAACTACGCTGTCACTCTGTAATAATTGTTTCTGCAGAGGCCAGCATATTCCCATTATTTAAAAATACATAGATTTTTTTAAATCAGTTTTTTTAAATGTTTTTTTCGAGAAGATCAAAAGGTGAGGAGGGTTCACAAAAAAAGAACCGTTTTTAAAGCAAGTCAGAGAACTGATAAAATGAAGAAGTAAATCTTGTTGTCAATGGCAAAAAGGTCAGGGTTAACGGGTCAGAAATTTTGGGGCATGCCATAAAAAATAAATTAATCAGAATTTTAAACAACAAAATACACATGAAACAATTAAACTCTTAATAAGATCATGTATCAACTTTCGACGGTGCACCGCTTTACTAACTGCAAACATCCATGTAGTATCATTTGATATTCTATATTGGCTATGTATATCTTAGTTATGCAGAGGTCAAAAATATTCTTAGAATAATTATATTTTTAAAATATTCTTAGAATAATTGTATTTTTTTAATATAATTATCTAAGTTCAATAAATGCTTCTATTATAAAAAACTTGATATTCTATCTCAGATGGTGTAAAGTTTCAAATACAATTTCAAGCCAAAGCAGAAAACCGTTAAACAATTCTGCCTCCTGCCACCCATTGTTTGACTCTGGTTAGTCAATGCTTATCCACAGGCAAGCTTCACTTCAATGGTAAAAGAACAAACCGGCCAGGTAAACGCGCTTAGCATATAAGCAACCACAAAGTTTTCTACAGAAGCTTCCAACGACACGTCGGTCAAAGTCTTGCAGCCAGAATTCTTGCATGGAGCATTCTGGATTTTTTTTTCCAGCAGAAATTTATATGTGAAGTAGAAAAAAAAAGATTTTTTTGGTCATCTAGACATTAGACTTTTCTCATGGATGCCTGTTACTGCAGAGCATCACAGTAGAGTGGCATTGTAGTTAAGTTCTAGATGGTTAGCAGTTCATCTGGCAAAATAAAATTAACTGATCAAACATATTATATAAATCTTGTACAAACAATCAGATGAGAAGTAAGAAACACCCTTGTTTCCTATTATTGTTGCCTCTGTTAAAGATCCAGGAATTTATAATTAGTGATAAGTACTTTAAACTGCACAGGCACAGATTGTGACTCCTTTTGCCTCTGCCATATGCTGAATCCAAAAAATTTTGAATTGAGCATTTTGATGTTTCCACTAGTAGTCTAGTACTAATGCTACTTTTCATGATACAATGAAAGGGAGCATTTTGATGTCTGAACTATCATTTTGTTTCCACTTCGTCTTCTTCATCGTTCAGATGCTCCTTAAGGCTCTGAATCTGAGGTTGGCTATCAACATTATCCCAGATTGGATCAGTGCTTGGCAATTCATACCCTTCAGGTCTCAGAGACAGTGCAAATTCTGGTAGATCCGGCAAGGATTGATGTGCACTGCTCCAGGAAAAAAGAGGTTGGAGTAAAATGAAGATAAAGAACAGATGAACTTCAGCTACTTAATTTGTTCTTTTCATGAAATTGCTCTTGAGATCACTGGTGTTACCTATTCTTGTCTTGCTCAAAAAGATAGCCATACATTTGGAATTTCTTGTACGCGGCATCTGGAATTTTCTTGTGCATATTCTTCATGATACCCCAGGGAGGAGGTACCCTGCATTCAGGTTAGAAAGAGCACTTATCACAGATATTTAGATTAAGACTACAAATACAAACCATTTCATCTTAAAGAACACTCATACCTAGTGATGGGGCTTGCTAAGCAAAAGCTTAGACAAGCCCTCTTGCTATCTGCAACTAGGTCATCAGCTGCAGAGAGGCAGCAGACTGCACTGATATGGTTGCTCGCTTCGGCGCCCTTGTCGAGTACAAGACCATGGTAATAATATGCTACTGCCTGATGACAAGATGCAACATTGAGTCAGTATCAGAAATTCAGAATCATGGCCTTCCTCAGACTTCAGGAACTGTGTTAACTGTTTGTTGAGGCAACCTTGGCTTCCATGCATTTCCACTTAAGAAACAGCAGAAGCTTCTTTCCATAGGAGTCGCTTGTGTCGCATCCTGACAGACAATAGTGAGCCTGACAAAAATGGAGAGATCAGAAAATAAGGTCAGTAGTAATGCTCAATTGCTCAAATACGCCGATAAAATTCACATTGGATATAGTTCTGAAAAAAAAGTCACATTGGATATGAGCTACAGACCTGTGAAAAATAAGTGACTAGCTCACAGGCTAGCCTCCTCTTTACTGACAAAGTTGCCTTCTCACACTCTGAAGCCAATCCAAGCTGTATTTCTACACACTGTTTAAGAGACAACATGAGGAAATTTAGGCCTCAAAATTTGCAGGATATGTAAGGGAGAAAGTTTACTACCTGAGCCAATGCTTGGATTGAAATGGCCTCAAGCATGCCTTCTTGCAAATAACAAGGAAAGCTTTTCCTGCAGTAGTACAAAGCAAGTTTGATTAAATACTTTCACAAAAGGATTGATGAAGGAGATATGTAGTCTAGGATTTGTGCATTTCAGGTTGCAGCCATACTTGACTTGTGCTGGTATCTGAACAAGTATATGATGCACAGAGTAGTCTAAACATCCTGATGCTTTGAGCAACAAGTCGACGACATCCTTCTTTGCATCTGAAGAAATAAATCGTTGGATGTGTCATTTCATCAATTTCACCCCTATTTAATCAAGAATATATTGCTCAAGTGATACAATATCCATGCATATTAATGAACAATCAAAATAGCACAATTCTGATTATAAACTAAGCACATTTCACAAATGTAAGAATATGCATAAAAGTTGCAGATTCATCAACTGCAAAAAGATGAACAGACCTTCAGATACTTTCCTTTCACCTCCAACTTGACCGTTCTTTGGAATGAGCATCAGGTTGGTCTCGAACAGCGCAAGCATTGCCATCATGTGGACAACCGACAGAACCTCATACCATGCACTTGAAACACAACACTCCTGAACTCAAATCTTACTCTTCATCAGTAAAAAAATCAAACAACAGGAATTACATTAGCGCCTATACTGAATACTCACCTGCTCATCATCTAATGTCTTCCAACTGAATTCCACCGATGCTTCAAGACGGCTTTCTGCTAAAAGGACTACACTTTTCATTACGAATATTGATTGTGATCCTGAAAACTGCACAAATTTCAAGAAGCAAAAGACCAGACCTTTCGTTGTTAAACCAAGAACAACTGGCAAATACTCCTCGAGGGCGTGTTGTAACTCTGAAACAGCCAAAACATCCCCATGATCTTCATATGTAGTCAGTCACCAATCCAACACAGCAAAATCAGAAGAATTGTCAGTAGCCTGTCGTTTCAAATGCTCAAATTCAGTAGACACAGAGACAGTGGCATACAGATTTCTTCAGCAAGTGAGACGACATGGGCACGGAGCTTGGAGAGGCGGTCGACAAGCTCCTTGGACACCAGTCCCCTGAGTGGATGAACGACATCGCTATCCACCGGAATGCGAATTGTGGGCACGAAGACGGCGACCTCCTCTATGATGCTATGACGCTTCCTCCCCTTCCCTCCTACCTTGCAATTCTTGGGGATTGATGAACCACACCCCATCTTTGTCAGTGATGAAGATGTTTGGATCACCACACATCCTAAAGCAGAGATTGGATATCATAACAGCTTAAAATGACTTGCAAAATGTAAATGTTTATTCACCTTGGGCAAGAAATTTACCAAACAAAATATGTAGAAGAAACACAGAGAACTAACAATTAACATTAGCATCGATGTGGGTAGCTGGATCAGTTGAGTGAAAATTATTTCAGAGATAGCTAAGAGATGATCAAGAAATGCTGGATCTTGGCAAATGCATCATATATCCAAAAGCAGGGTCATTTTGCATAGAGTTTTTTTTCTGACTCAATTTGTGATACATATTTAACCATCTGATTATCCAGGGGGGCATCAGCATGTCCTGGATCTCTACACTCACTCTGAAACCAGTGTTGCAACTCAGCAGATGCAGGCAACACACATGGGCATACAGATCAGCAACCAACCAATCAATGCATCCAAGAACCATCAAGAACTCAATAAATCAATCACTGAC
>KE372889.1:40614-53789 GCA_000418225.1 Zizania latifolia | reverse complement strand
GGTGGCGCTCGCCGAGACGGGGACGACGAAATGGTTGGCGCGTGGAGACTGCGAAACACAAGAGAAGAGGCGGTCAGGCCAACTACTCTATAAGACTACTAGAAACGTACTAGTACGGAGTAGATGAGTATTTTACAGGTTATAATTAACGAAAAATAAAGTTTTTAACATGTTAGGTGCTGCAAATTAAGATGCAACAATTGGTATCACTGATTATTTTTCTCAAAAAAAACTGAGCAATTTTGTTTGATAATTGACATCATGTGAAATGAGTTAACAACAATCATCCGAGCTATACTAGAATCATCCTCTACAACTGTACTCCCTCGGTTTCACAATATTATAACTCAATATCAGATTTAATAATTTTTTATTTTATCATAACTCAAACTGTCTCAAAAGTTTATATAAAACAATAGTAATAATTTCGTTATAAAATAGTATCATTACATCTATTATAAAATATGTTTTCACAATTTACTTTTTTTTAATGATGTATATTAGTACTATTTGCTATAAATTCTGTTAAACTTATAATATTTTGACTTATTACAAAATAAAAACTAAACTTATTTTGAAACTCAGAGATCACTTGCTATAGTGCTCTACCAGCCTATATAATTTTCTTGAAAAGACCTGCTTGTTTTTTCTTTTGCCACTGGGCCCACAAGCTGTTTTTATTTTATTTTGTGACAATGCATCATGTGTGTGCATCAGAGAGAAGGGTGTAGGCCAGCAGTTTGCAATGGAAATGGAAAGATGGTGAGGTGATAACAAGAAAGACAAGGTAGAGTTGGAAAGTGGATGCACTCACATGAAACCCAACTCCATGTTTGGAGCTTGAGGTCGATGGAGTTCATGCCAGCCACCTGTGGCCTGTACAATGCAGCAGCCACACTTTCTGTACTACCATCAAATGAGAGAGCTAAGCTGGGTTAATGTAGCCAATTACACTTATTATAGGTGGAAACTGTAATTAAATAGTGTATGTATTTTTTTCAATTCCTGAAAAAACTGAAAAAATTTCTGCAAAAGCCAGGTAAAACTCTATACTCCCTTTGTGAAAAAAGCTTCAAAAAAGAATTTATTTCTAACTATCTACCTACTATTGCTTCATGAATTAATAAGTTTTACTCATTCAATGTCTGTTATCTAGCTTGTAGATATTGCTTAAAATAAGAGATTTAATAATTTGTCACTCTCGAAAAGTGGCTTCACATTTTTACTATCCGGATCTATATTCATTGATACAGATGGACGGTACTACATGTCAGTCTCAAGAATGACATCATAATCAAGGGGAGCATCTTGAAAGAGGCAAATAATCAATTTTTTCACTTAAAATATTATTTTCTTATTAATAAGAAATATTTTGATGTTTTACTCTCACCACTAATTTATTAAATTTATCTAATAGTAAAATATTTGTGGCACAGAAGGAAGCACTTTAAAAAGAAACAACCTTTGATAAATTAGACAACCACTTGATTAGAGAGAGCTGTATATAAGTAAACGTCGACCTTGACGATGCACAATGATGATGTTAGATCTGAACATTTCGTATGGGAGAAGAGATGAGATGGACGACGAAATAAATGAATACATATTTTTGACAGTCAAGCCACGAGGTTCTCTTTAATTAATCTACTTCGATATATAATGGCTTTGACGACCTACTGTTTGTCTTAACTACTTAACGTGATCGGCAATCCTCGCAGCGATCAAGAAATTGTTTTTACTGGAACTCGTACATGTTGCAATATTTCAATTAATGGATGACATATGAGCCACTTGGGACAGCTAACTTGGTACTTGGTAGTAGACATTGTTAATTCCTGGTCAGACGATTAGTTGCATTGCTAACCAACCCACCTAGGACTTCAATCCTTCAATGTTAAAGAAGTTTTTTCTTCTTTTTTATATTTATGGAGGTTTAGAAATGTTGATTAAGATCAGTCCTTGCTTACTTCAGCTAGCTATATTGTACGATATTAATTAGTATGCCATGTAGAACAAAAGTTGATATAGCACCGATACGATATTAATGAAGATAATGCAAGGACTTATGTGAGCTAGCTTAGGCTAAATGTGAAATCCAATACACAAATACTTACAAAATACTAGTTCTTCCATATTTCTTGACTTTTTAGTCTTAGAGTTTTTGATGCTAATTGTTGATGTTTTGATGATTAAGAGGTTACTTTAGACTTATATACATACGATACCGTAGCTCTACATATACGCAAACTTATTAACTATAAGTGCAACACACAATCATATTTAATATGGGCAAAACATGAGGAAATAAGCATAATAATTAATTTTCTATGGTATATGAGAACATGTTTAAAACATCAAGAATTACTGAACCAGAAGGAGTACTATGACATGGTCATATAGTCTTAAATATGAGTGATATTAAGTTATTTGCACCATTATTAGACATTATGCATTGGAGAGCTATGTCTAAACACTAGTATCTAGATGATATGATGTAAAGATCATGTTGAGAGAGATCTATGTCTTGTACATGGACTGCTCAACAAAACCAGGCAACATTTCTAAATCCAAAATAATTAACGGATGCCATCTGCTTTCCAAAATATTACATTGCCAATGGTATCCGTTCTTATTACTGCCTGACGTCCTAGAATTTGCATGGTTAATTAATATTTGTATCGTCAAAGTTTGAACCGTAGCTAGTACATGTTTCAGATTATCTGAATTTGTTATATGAAAATTGTATTGTCATATTTGTCTAAAAACTCCTTCATAATATTTTAAATTTATTATTTCATCTCGATATAAAGTTACAACTAGTAATGGTCAATGTTTTATACAGAAACTGTGAAAAGCAAAAGGTTCTGAGAGTAAAAAATTAAGGAACACTTATAATAATTAAGCATGCATGTAATTGGTCCAATACAGTAGTTAATTCTCACAACAAAAGTAGGTATACGTACAATACATGTATCGATATCGATCAAATTAATACGGAATTTTAATGCCTCAACCACAAAGGTTAACAGAGATGTCAGATGAAACAAGTGACATAAACGAATTAATATTGGATTAATTAGCTGGGGCGTCGTGCAGCGTGTACGCCAGCCAGAAAGCGATCTAGAGAAGAAGAAACTTAACCAAATGGAGTGCACTTTTATATATACGTATACCGTATACGTATCATGTAGGAGTATATGTGTACGTACTTTCCCGAATAAAGTCCATCTTACCTATGTACGAGCTATATATTTTCATGTTCAGTCTATGTACGACATCATGATAAACTCTAGCGGAAGAATACGGGAGATAATTGTTTTTGGAAATTAATCAAAAATCCTTCGAAAATTATGATCTTCCGATCCTGTGGTTTTTATTGTTTTTAAGCTGTTTGTTTTTAGGCCACAATGTCAAGGGTGGAATCAAGACTATAGCCCACCACAAAAGCTAACAATGCAACTTAAAACTAGCTTTTAACTCATTTGTGTAAGAGTGGTTTATAGCTTTTAAAAATGCCACATGAAAAAGCTACATGTTTGTTTGGGCTTAATTGGGATTTTAGCTTATAAGTTGGCTATTAAGCCCAAACTGGGCAAAAGTGACGGAAACATGTATTATTATTGGGGATTTGCACTTTAGACGGACAAAAACTTTCATTGATATATAATTATAGTAGGTACATAAATTAATTCTTCCTGGTTTTCTGTGAATTTCACGCACGAAATTGAGGAGCCAATGACGCCCCGACCAAGCTTAGTTGCATGAAAAGCGACATGAAACTAGCTAGGAAACAAAGAGCAATGCAAGATCAGAGCAAAAAAATAAAACCCAAATTATTGGGGTTGAGAAAATGTCGTCGTTGCATTGTACGCTAGCTACAAGCCATGCATGCAAGATCGAGCTAGATGACAGTGAGAAAACCTCTGGATTAATTTGGCATCGAGTTAGAGCTCGATCGCTAACGAACAAGAGACGGATCGCTTTCCTCAGCAGAAGGTGTAACGGAAAGCAAGCAAGCTAGCTCGATCCTCTCGTCGTCATCGTCATCAACTCATCACCATCTAATTACAATAATTAGTGGCCAATTGCATGCATCCATGGACCGGATAAATAATTAGCTACAGGACCATAGGAGCTAGCTAGCAACTGAGAAAGTAACTGTGCACTTACCACATAGTACTCTCAGCTCCGGTCTCAAAAACATATCTAGCTTGTTAATTAGGTAGGTATGTATGTTCCAAATTGAACTTTTAAAACTTAATAATATTATACATGCATGCATCAATTAGTAAGATAATTTTGCAACTCCAATTGGAGTGTACAAACCAACAATGTCACTGTTAATTAGGGTAATTGTTTTCTCATGGGTGCTTTAAGTAGTTACTTGTTGTTCTTTTAATTCTTTCTGGCAAATGAACAAATTAAACTACCTAGGGATGTGATCAATGGACCTAACAAAGCGCACATGCATGGTCTCGAGAAGGGCTAAGCAAAAGTGGTCATCACTAATCTCACACGTAAGACAAAGCTAAGAAAACACCAAGCAGATGATAATTATTGTTGGAATCACTCGATCAAGCAAGAATACAAGAGATATTAAACACAATCTCTAGCTCGTTTGGCTGCTAGCCTCCAGTTCTAGTATGGTAGGCCATGGTATCTACTACTATGTTATTATCATTTGTTAATTATGCTGCCAATTTATTAAACAAGTGGTGTTTGATTACCAAGAAAATATTCCATGCTAAACGGAGCTGAGAACGCAGCAGAATCAGGGTATATATATATATGGCGTACTGTATTTACGAATTGTAATCACAAGCACACATACCAGACAACTGACGTCACTGACAAATACACATGGCTTTGCGAGATACCGCCAATTAAGAAGAGAGTATAGATTAATAAGGCACTGAATTATCCAAATTAATTAAGAAGAGAGTATAGATTAATGCATGTATTAATTAAGTTATATAATCCATTTGTTACAGGTAGGGTTTGCAGGTCGAGCTGCATAGATATCCATGGTGAATACATACAAAGCATCTTTTATCAGTCTTTGCTGATCATCAATGGTGTGTCGAACATCCTGTTTTGTCAATCACTCTCCTAGTTAATTAATTCCTAGATGATGGCTACATCACACACACACACACATATACGTTTTAATTCCAACACAAGTGCACATTTTGCAGGCAGCTAGTACGTTGAAGTTGCAATTCAATCGCATATAGAAATAAATGAATTAAGGAACCAAGAAACAAGGCCTGCCTACATGCAAATTGCCGGCTGCTAATTTGCTTTCTTCTCACGCGCGAGTGATGAAAACCAAACATGCATCTTATTATCCACGTCGAGAAAAGGCCATCTCAAACTATCCAACAAAGAGTACAATTAAGAACCAACTCTGAATTCTCCAAACTATTCACGTTGGTTCTTATTATACTTTGTTGGAAACTCGATGAGCAGTCTGAACTCTGAAATAGTTTTCCATGTAACATATCTCTCTCACTCTACACATAGCCAAGCAGCTTATAATCGAATTGAATCGGAACACGATAGACATGCACATAGTGCGTGGTGATGCGAGTCGCTTTCGACACGTAAGGATGGATCAATAATCGTACGTGTGTGTAGATGCATGCATGCTGCTCCGGCTGGCCAGCTGCTCCGGGATTTCGGATCGCACCGATGCGTCGTCTCCTACATCTACATATCGGTATCAACCAACGTGCAGCTGCATGCTTTAGGCTACCAAGAATCTGCTTTATTAATTAATGGTCCAGCACTGCACGCTGTCCGTTGACCTGACCTCCTCACGACCCTCGGATCACGTTTCCCACACCGTTGGCCTGCTAGATACGGATGGTGACAGAACGGCGATAACCGGCTTGATTATCGTGGAAACTATATGTTAGATTGTAGAGATAGAAAAAGAGATATATATACTATGATTATTAGATTGTTATGAATACATTAGACTAGAGACATGGAAGGCGTTAGAGAGGAAGAATCTGGTACAAATCTATTATATTCATAAGGTCTGTTTAGCGGAGCTTTAGATTCTGAAAAACAGTCAGTAAATATCTAACTAGTAAGAATCTAGAGAAACTAATGTTTTGATCTTAACTTTTAGAATATAGTTCATTTTCAGATTTTATAAATATTGAGTTTCACATCTTTAGGATTAATATTGCCAATGACAAACGCCGACAAGAATAAATAGTGCGAGTATTAGATTGTGATTATAGTACATTAAGCCATGGGTTAGTATATATCGAGTTCATTAGACTAGAGAAAAGGAAGTTACTAGAGAGTGAAGAATATGAAACAAATAGATCATATACATAATATCTCTCTGACTAATAAATAATAATATATACTTTAACATTTCGTAGTTATTGGTCCGGATATCTCTCTAACAAAGAGTATATACTCGGATATTTATTATTATCGGTCTACTTTAACAATAACCAATCGTGTCACCGCTAGCTTAACCATCAGTCAACAATTTGTTGAGGAACTACGTACAGTTATGAAGTCTCTTGTTAAGCCCGTGCCTCCAATCCGATTCGAGCACGGATCGATCCATGTGTCTGCCTTGTCCATTAAAGTCAGTCAATTCAACGTACGTGTGTAGTGCTGGCTGTACCAGCTAAGCTGTGGTATACGTGAGAAGTACCTGCTGGCAGTAGTAGCTTGCAAGGGATCCGTATGTACGTACGTCTTCCATGATCTGAATTCCACGGCACACATCTCCACGCAGTTTTCTTAGCCGATCGAGGTGATGTTCATGTACTATCCAAATGGCTATATATACCGGGAATAGGAATATGATATATTCTTATACGCTTCTCCTTAAATATAATGTATATGCATGACTATAGAAACAGTATAGAATACGATGATATCTTTCACTACAAAAAACTCAAGTCAAATTTCGATACGTACGGTGAGAAAAAATGATAAATTTAGTTGTAAGTAGCGCATGTTACTACTAAAAAAATCATTAGTAACAAATATCGTACCATCGCTAATAACCTGCATATATATAGATCTGGATTTTTGAGCATTCGACGTTGGAACATACACAGGTCTGAGGGCTGCAGATGGGATCGATATTCCTAACCTGATCAAGCATTCTACTCCTGAATTCTGACTGCCGGCAAGCTGCATGCGTGTTATTAAAACAAGTGTGTGTTCTTGAAAAAAATAATAAAGAAGCAAAAAAGATAATATAAGAAAAATTAAAAAGTTAATTACAGAGTCATCGAACAGTAGCATGCATGCATGTGAGCATATGCGGCGTCGACATGGGCATGCATGTCGATGAGATGAGATTCCGATTTATGATTATTAATTCGCACCGCTAGGCCCGCTGCGCCTGCATATGTCTCGCTTTCACGCGTTCACTCAAACATCTAATATTCAAGGTTAACTTTTCACATCCTAAAGTAGAGATGTTAACAAGCATACAACTTATGAGTTTAAAAAAAATCACCTACTAACTAAACCCGTGAAATACTATCAAAACTCATACCCATAAAACCCCTGGGTTAACAGCAAAAACAGTAACAACAGTAAAATCGGAAGCAATAGCATGATCAGAGTTAGAAACGGGATATCCGGTAAATCCGTAGGTATACGTAGGTTTTAAACTAAATCCGTTCTCAATATGGTATTAACCGGATATCTAAATCACGAACATGTAGATATAAATTTAAACTCAAACTTATATCTGTTAAATCATATACCTGTACTACTGGCAAAATTGCTTCTGAAGTCGCTCCCTGTTCTTCCATCGATTCTTTTCAATCTTTAACCCCGATTAGCAGCAGCTTAATTATCTGAGCAATGATGACTAACTGTTTTGGACCCCATCTGCGTAATCCTGATCAACAGCAACTAATGGTGATTAATTCAAGTGATCAGATAAATCCTGATCAACAGCAACTAATGGTGATTAATTCAAGTGATAAGATAAATCATGATCAACAGCAAGTAATGGTGATCAATTAAACTCAGATCTGTAGAGGTTTGCATGATATGCTGATATCTAACTGCAAATTAACACCGCACGCGCTACGACTGACAACGAAATGCTTGCCTTGAAGCTGCTGTACGCCTGTACCAACGCCTCTCTCAACGACTGGAACACCAGACGGTGGCATCAGAAATTCAGAGCGCTTCAAGCTCGACCAAATTCTGAACTTGTAATCACATATTGCTCGTGACCACTGTGTCACTGCCACAAATTGAAGCCATGCTTATCAGACTTAGAATAACGAGATGAATTCAGGAGCATCAGTACCCCTCTGTCCAGCAACTGAGCTGTAGATCATATGTTCACTGCCTATCCTGCAAATGCTGCAGAAAGAATCTCTTGCCTCTCAGCATACATGCCGATATAGCATCTGTCACAGCATCAGCTTATCCTGGATTAATAATACATAGTCTGAACTCTGAACTCTGAAGGACATGAATCATGGGCAGTTTATCAGAATGGTACGTCTATTAGTATGTACCGGTTTTAGCGATGGAATGATACATACCGGTCATTCCGACCAATACTGGAATTTAATTGATAAGCTTGGTTTATCTGCCACATTAACGAGTGCAGCATTTGTCGGCTGCTCTGACATCTGCATTTGCATGAAATGCCCTTAACTCTTGGAGCTCTCTATACAGGAAAAGGCTACAATTTCCAGTCCTTTTATCACCGATGATCTAGTACCTGAAACCAAGGATAAAGCTTAGGTGACCAAAACATATTAAAGAGATAGCAGACAGATGCATCACAGGTGAAAAGAAGCATGTGAATGGCAAAGTTAACTGTAATCATCCATTTATCATGTATGATGCCTTGTATCAACCGAAAATATTTCTGCAGAGAAACTAGGAAGAGAGCAGAGGTGGACAGAGATTTGAAGTTATATTTATACAACAGAAGAGAGAAGTATGAGATCATAACTTTTAAGTAGTGCAAATTGTTGACAGCTGCTAAGGTAAAAAGGGTTATCAAGAATTCAAGATAATCAAGCTGATGCTACCATTGGTGCCTCCTGAGCACCAAGTACCTGCAGACTGCAGTCTACCAAAAACAAGCAGGCAGCACACAAAATACTGAATGAGTTTAAAGATGATATCATCCAAAATATATCACAGAAATCATAACCCAATCTGGAGTAAAAGGTCATTGACTCTTATAAAAAAAACACGAGACAACTTATAAAAGAAGATGTGAAACTGAAAATTGCAGAAGGTGCTGTAATTGTTACTTGTTGACACAGGAAAAGAAGGTAAAACAGTTAATGGCTTAAATTTTTAGTTCTTCGAGCATATTTGGGCGAGGTTAAGATTCCCAGAACCAACTAGGGTTTGCTATGTTCTAGATATTAGCTCACTTATAGATTTTGTAGTTACGGAGTTTTACAATATAGGATAAAATCTGAACTGTTTAGAGGAGATAAAGATTTTAGGAATAACCGGAGCTGATAGAAGTTATCCCAAACATGGCTTTAGTGTGGACTTTGCAAGTACTACTTTTGCTGGGGGATCTCCAACCTCCACTACCGTTGCTTGTTATTACTAGGCAACATTCCCTAAACACAGGCAAAAATACACTGAAGTATTTCCAGTGCTCCTTTAAATTACAATGGCAACATACTAACAGCAGTGGCTTGCTCATTCTTCCAACATTACATGGTTGTTCTTTGTGTTCAAACCTTGATATATGTACTACAAATGTCATTTTGAAGTATGGATCTATTACAGAATCTTCAAACATTCCAGTTATGTACCTGTGTCAATGCAACACTACAAAATCTTCAGTTTGCAATACAAGCAAGTGATCTTTCTATCTTGCCTCCAAAAGGGCTTCAAAATGATATGCTACCAACTGTATGCATGAGCACGAGGTCATGCAGAACATATAAGCAAAAGTTATTTTGGAGAAATAGAAATAAGGGAAAGCACTCAAGCAGCATATTTCTAGCCCATTAAAATCATGTAAAGTACTTGTCTTTAGTCATAAAACAGAGAAAATCCTAGAAAAATCCTAGTATTTGTGATGCATTGTTGATCTCAATAATTATCTTTTGGCATAACTCAGAGAACTCCTACCAAATACACAAGCAAATCATATCACATGATTTGATGATGTGAATAAATCAATGCTATACCTGATCATCAGAACTAACCAAAACAAAACAAAACAATAGTTAATCAGTTCAATCTTGAAGAAATGAGCTAACAATTGATCAGAATCACTCATAAAAAACACAAGCCCATTTCATAATTCAGAGTGGATGTTGACATTGGGATGGTGCCCAACTGAAACATTTAACAAGTGAGTTCTGGAAAAGACAATAATAAACAAGTGAGCAGGCAGCCGTGTGAGCTTGACCTTGTCACCAATGCTGCTCTCCCTTGACTTGAATTACTGGCTAGTGGCTAGACAATTTGGCATCTGCGAGAAATCCATTCACTTTGTTAATATTTTTTATGTCACCGTAAGCCACTCATGTCTTCTCTGATTTCGTTAAGCCTACGCGTTTGGAGTCAACTTTGGGGTGCAGCCCAAATTTTAGTGAGGTTAGAACGACTTGGGCCTGTTTGCGAAAAAACAGCCGATGAATATTTAGCTAGAATATAGAAATATATAGTTTATTTTTATATTTCGAAGTTACTGAATTTTATAATTTAAGAGAAAAATAAAAATACGAACTATTTAAGAATTTTTTTCTTTGGTTGTATGTGCTACCCATATCAGGGGCGGAGGCAAACCTAGGGTAATTAGGGCTTGAGCCCTATGCTTGTCTCTAAAAGTTCATTAAAATTTATGAAAATATTGTGTAAATTTTTGAAGAAATTCAAAACCGGTTCATTCAATCCTACGCGTTACCCTGACCCATATGAATACATGATTGGTGTTTTAAGACCTCTTAGAAGTTCTTGGTGTTTTCTTTTGGAACATTTTAAAGGACCAGCTAATACTAACATATTATATCGTTAACTAGACAATAACAATATTAATATAGTTATCAGTGCAAAATTATCAAAATTATATCATAGAAATTTGAGTGGGTGCTCATGCATCGTGTCAAGCTTGGGGTGCAGCCAACAGGGACAGCAGAATTAACCGGCCGGACAGACATATTGAACTGGTCCATTTTGTTGCCTTAATTTTTCTCCTCCTACGTACATGAAGTCGTGATCCTTAATTAATTGTCGACTTGTGTGACGTGTTGGACAATGATCTACGTCCAATCTTAGTCAAAATTGACATCTATTTTCTTGACGAGAATATATATATATATATATACATGTCGTAGTGAACAGTGATGGATGCAATGACGTAGCGAACATGGTCAGGTCTAACATTTCCGTGGTAAACTAAAAATAAAACTATTAAATATAAATTTCAAAATATTTATATTAATTATAAGTATAATATTTTAGTTACTGTAAATATAATTTATATTAACATATAGCTGGAGGAGCCGATAATTTTGGAGGTCCGGCAAAAAGAAAAACAGTTCTTATAATGTAGTAACAAATTTTTTTATTGAATGGAGTATAATGGAAATTTTTAAAACCTCTCGCAACAAAAATTAAACCATTGTAAGGTAGCAGTTAACTGCCTAGTTGATTGAAAATGATCTTAACCATCTCTATACTAAAAGATAATGCCTTCTAAATAAAAACGAGATCATCTGATGTCTTTGATATCAAAGGTGGTCGTAATGCTAACCGTTCTATCGAGATCGGACGGTGCGCAGACTACACATTGGATACTCTCCGTCACAGTTCGTCCTGACTAGCGCCGCCCTACCCCGGCTCGCATAGACTTGTCCGACCACCGCTCCGTCATCGGAGGATACCACCCGGCGGCCGGCTCTATCCTACCTATTATGAAGTCTTGTTCCGACCGCTGAAAAGCCTTGTTTCGGTCACCGCACTGCTGGGATAGTGGGATCACGATCGCCATCACGTCGGAGAGGATCTCAATCCCTTCCAAATGCCCAGAGTAAACCTTCCTGTCATCTTGCTCACCGTTCAAACCCTTCGTTTTCCTCCCGTCGCCCAGTCGCCATTGCTGACCACCTCCACCTCCCTCCCTTCCCTTAAATCCCTCCTCTCCGCGTCTCCCTCCCGACCCATCGCCCATCCTCATTCATTCATTCGCTCCAATCCACCCCCCGCACGGCAGCGAATCCGCGACTCACCTGGTGAGATTCCCAAGAAACCATCTTGGAATCCAAGAATCGCTGCAGCAGCCAAGAACCGAAGGATTGCGGCGAAGGGCGCAAGGAGGGGAGCATAGGAAGGGTTCGTGGGGATTAGGGAGCGGGCAGGATGGTGAGGCTGCCGTACACGACGGCGCTGACGACGCTGTTCAGCTACGGCCTGCTGTTCGCGTTCGGCCAGCTCAGGGATTTCTTCCGCAAGCTCATCGATTGGTTCAAGGCCGACAACGTCAAGGTAGGCCGGCGGAATTGCGCCTCTTCTCGGCCGGATCCGGGAGTTTCTTGCATAATTTTTGCTGGTTTCCTGATGAGAGATTTGGGGTTTGACGCAGGGGTACGCGCCGATCTGCTTGGGCCTGGAGGATTTCTACGTGCGCCGCCTCTACATGCGGATTCAGGTACTGGCTTTTGATCGATGCATTGCTCGTCTTGTTTTGGTTAGCAATTTAAATGCGTTTAGGGATTGAAGGTTTTGCCGTTGCATCAACGAATTGCTCGCTTTATATGCTTCGTCGTTAGAAATGTCTAAACGAAATGTTGCATTCTTATGAGTTATGAATATTCTATAGATGTATTGAGAATTTGAGATCATATTGGGTGGGAGTTCTGATTATTTAGGAGTTTAGGACCTGGGTCAATTGTTTATTTTGTGGAGATGGAGATTATTACATTTTTGTAGCTCAGCGAGGTCCTTTGGGTGCGACTTCTCCCCACGTTTATGCTACCGGTCTTCAGCAAAATGGTTTTTTAAGTGGATAAGCAATACGCTGGATTCTTTCATGGCTTGGAATTATCACATTACCTGCTGACACTAATGTATAATGACCAACTAGGCTTTCAGAAGATTTCAATTCCAGTTCAAAAGTACTGGGTTTCTGAAATAACCGGTGGCATGCTTGATGATCATGAATTCTTTTGGGCTGTTTG
>KE372889.1:14284-27021 GCA_000418225.1 Zizania latifolia | reverse complement strand
CATGGCATTGTGTGAGAAATAAACCAGAAAATTTCCCCAACTCTTCCTAGTGTCATCCTCTCAATGAGAGTAAGAGTGCAGCTACTAACAAAGAGTATTAACGTATACCATGTCAAACAAATAAACTATGAAAACATATTTCATAATGGATCTAATGATACTCTTTTGGTATCAAAATTATTATTGTTGTTTTCTATACATTTCCTCAAATGTACGATAGTTTGACTTAGGACAAAACCAAAAATACACTTATTTTAGGATGGAGGGAGTAGTTGGTAGGTAGCTTGTAAAGTTGTAAGCATCTCTTGTTGCCTTTATGTAGCCAAATGGCAGCTCACAGCTGTATTACATTGCAATTTGTCTCAGCTTTTGTCTGAGTGACAGCCCTAACATTCTTTTTTGCCTGTCATTTAGGCTGATGTATGAATTAGAGTATATTTAGGCGAAGAAAAATATCATGTCAAGGAAAAGGGATAATTTTGACATTTCAAAATAGTACATTATGCATGCTAAAAAATCACGCTTTTAAGGGATGTTCAATGAATTTTATTTTTGATAGAATTGGTGGTAAGGAGAGTCTGGCAGAGCTACAGCTGGACTTATCTGAGGTTATGCTGTGAGAAAATCCCTAATGCCTTGAGATTTTTACTGGGAGTCACCGGTAAGGCTATTTATCTGTCTCACTGCCCTAGTTACCGACCAAAAATTTACTTTCAAATTTAATCCAAAAATTGTGGATAAATGATTCCATAACCATTATGTAAACACGTTGCATCTGTTGGGTGATTGGGTCCACATGTCCATAGGTCAGAAAAGGATATGAATTGAAGAAGTTAGGATTCAAACCCTCATGGCTTTTGTTTTACTGCTGGCCTGGCTGGGTGTTCGTCGATCTCATGGCTTCAACAGCTTTTATTATCTTTAAAAAACACACAGACACATCTTAAAAAATCACACAAATATTTTTTCTCTTACATAATTCTGCCCAAACCCAGTATTTCCCCAGTAAAGCAAGTTATCACTTATCAGCGATAACTGCTACTAACTACCCTACGTGTTTTTTCCTGGTAACGGGTTACTGATGTAACTTTAAATTGCCAATTTTGCCTCTATTTTTTTGGATAAATTTCTTCTATACCACTGAAATTCCACCCTATACATTATATACCATTCACTGTCTCACTGACATGAGGTCCACGTGTTATTGAGACATCAGTGGTCCCTAAGAGATGATTTTTATAAGGAATTGCCTTTTTCTGAAAACTATACATTCCAAGCTATTCTTGCCATGTAGGTTCGGACTTACATCTGACTATCTGCCGCTGGAATAATAGCATTTAAGTCCTGCTGCAGACGTATAGTCTTGTTTGCAATTATTAATCAGGGAAGCCAAAGTAGATAAGAATCGGAGGAACCAAGGAAATAGAGCAAATATTATTCTGATAGCAACCCAAGGCTATTTAAAACTACTGGTCCTGCTGCAGACGTATAGTCTTGTTTGCAATTATTAATCAGGGAAGCCAAAGTAGATAAGAATCGGAGGAACCAAGGAAATAGAGCAGATATTATTCTGATAGCAACCCAAGGCTATTTATATTCTGACTTTTATATGCATCTGATTATGTTTCCTCTTTATTGGTCTTGACCTCTGAAGTTTGTGACATCTGGCAATGTTAATCTGCAGGAACTTGATTTTCCAGAGGAGCAGATTCAAGTATCAGATGCCCTGACTGAGATGAGTCAAGGTCAGTGGGAAGGCTGCCCAAAATCAGGTATATATACTCCAGAAATGGTCAACCTGATGGACAGCACTCAGCCAGATTTCTCAGCACCTGCAGGAGAGTCTCTCAGGCAGGTGCAGTTTCGGATGATGGAATTCCTCAACCAGACAATCATACGGTTACCAGAAAAGGTGGCGATGGGGGATACGCTATCACAACAAAATGAAGCAAAGGGATTGTCTCGACAAAGTTCCACCAGTTCTGTCCAAGATGGCCCCCCTTGGGATTTGCTTTACAGGCTCAATCGGCATGGCCTCCAAAGGAAAAAATCTGGGAAAAGCAGGCTTCAATTTGTTACTTCAGGAGACAATGAGACCGAGGATGACTTCTCACCGAAAGAAATAAACCAAAGGCATCTCCGTCATGAAGCAAATCTGGGGAGCTCGGTAGTGTCCATTGCAATTTTCAGTCATGCAACTCCCATTCAATGTCTCATTGCCGGCCTCCTGGATTGCAATCCTATGATATCCCAGAGAATTTGTATTGAGGATTCGTCAGTCACAGTTCTTGAGCATTCACTAAAAACAGGATGGCAAATAAAGAGGCTGAATGATACTGCTCATCTCAGACTTCTCTAAATTCAAGCTGTTGTGCTGTTCGGGAGGAATGTAGATCATGTTCGTCTCTTTGTGCATTGTACAGAACCTATCAGATCAGATGCCTAGGCCATCCACACCAGCGCAGCCATGGGAAGTCGGAATCTTCCGATTGTATTTTCATTTGTATTTACTGACATATCTAAATGCCAGGAAGATCTGGCCTGTGATAGTGTTGTATTGTATTTGTTGTCATTCTTTTTTTCTGCTAAATTATTCGGTCAAGTGTAATTTCCAAGTAAGAGGGGATGCATTTTTAATGTATCATTCTTTTTGCCAACCATTCTGCATTTTGAGATATCTGTGGTCCTTGGAACTGATTGTTCCATGCAAAAGGCTTGTGTGTTGTTAAGTGTTAATCATGGTAAGGAAAAGATGTGAAAACTGCACACCTATGTACACTACACCAAGATGGTTATCTCTGGTTATTAGTTCAATAAAGAAGTTTATCCATCCTCTAAAGTTAATAAAGTTGAAATCATAATTTGGACTTTAACCATAGCTGAGGATGTAAATAATCTTGTTCCAAATTTAAGGTATAGAAAAACAGAAACTAAAATACAATGATAAGCATGTTAGGTACAACTCTAACTCTGAGATTCATGTTGAATCTAAAGTTATATAGTATAATTAAATAGTTTAAACTTTTATTTTTAGTTTAAAATAAAAACTAGATTACTTATTTAAATACCATCAATCTATCGAAAGTTCCATATGTAAGATTTTTTGAGTTAGATTGGACTATCTCAAAAAAAAAATCTCAATCTGTAGTTGTGCCAAATGAGATGTTAAAAATAAGTTTATCTACAACTCAAACATCATAATTCGTTACAGTGCATATTATCTAGACCTCGAATATTGGCATAACCTATAAAAGGTGTTAAAAATTTAAACTAAAAAACACAAAATTTGTCAAGCTAGGTAGGCCTAGACATTGTCCATTCCTAGGGCTACGTACCCCATGCAGAAGAAGGTGATCGACCCGTGCCTTTGCCAAGCGTACGTACGCGCGTGTGCATGGGAGCTCATCGCTCTCCCGGCGTGTCGCCGGCGGCCGGTCCGCGTCCCGCCGCGCGCGCCGTCGGCCGTCGGACACGGGCATGAGGACGAACGATGTTGACGGTGTACGGCCGCGCCGACTGTGCACTGACGGCCGGCCGGCCAGAGGCAACGTGGACCTACCGTCTCGATGCCTGCCATGATGTAGGTGGATCGATCGCTCCGCCGGCCGCCGGCATCCGGCATCCAGTCTGTCCATAGTGACCTCCTCGAGGCAAGCGAGCTATATATCGACAGTGTTCTAGACTAGACTTTATAAACTGATTTTTAAATTAAGACATATAAATGTTAGATTTATAGGTATACAGTTGTTAGACTTATAGATTGTTTTTTCCTTCGCACAACGTGGCTTAGCCCTATGTTCTTTTTCGGCTCGATGCTCTTGACCATATTAAAGGAATTAATGCAACGAACTCAAAATCTGATAAGCATGAACATAAATTATCATCTTCTGTTTTCTTGTCTTCATCAGCAGCATATGGAGCTCCTGCTATTGGAATTGGGGCTGATCGAGGACGTTTGGTACTTCGTTGATTACTTAGTGAACTTACCGAAATATGTTGTCTGTAGTGAGAGCCAACATCATGATAATGTTGGGAATATTGCTGGTGATGTGGATGAATCTCTTCAACATTATTCGACGATTGAGAGTTTAGCAAATTGATGAAAGTAGCACTTGATTTCATGGATATGAAAGCAAAAAGAAAAGAAACTGTGGTTGGATAAGTTGGGGGGCTGTGATGCAAACTCTCCTATATATGAGCAGAACAACGACTAAATGTATGTGCTTGTATTTTTGTATTGCTTATTTTCATAATTTAAAGTTTGTTGGTTTGTCGTGATATCAGGATTTGTTGGTTTGCCCTTTATCTGTGTTTGCTGCATGCATGTAAAATTTGTTAGTTGGTTTGCCGCATGCATGAAAACTTATTGGTTGGTTTGCCGCATGGTACAAGCTTGTTGGTTTGCCGCGTACATGCATGCAACGTCTGTTGATTTGTTTGTATATGCATCGATGCCAAGCTTTTGAAAATTTGTTATCGGAGCGCTCGTGAAGCATCGACACTACGTCTAGTATCGCCTCCCGCCGTCAAGCTTTCAACCTAAAAAAAATCAGGTTTTTCATTTTTAAGCAGCTCTCTAAGCTCCGTGTTGGAGCTGGCCTTAGGACGGAATTGCGAACCTAGTCGTACCTTGTTTGCCAATAATATTTTAATGAATATGCCCATGATTCCATGAAGCATAGCTACATTCATCAAATACAAAAGTAAATTTGAATATGATCAAATTGTAGACCTTGTGATCTATAAGATCACTTGCCCAATGCACCAAAGATATTTCACCTCAGACCAAGCATGTACGGAATATGAACCCCGCTCCAAACCAGGGTTGTGCCAGTTACCGGTTAAACTGGACAAAATTCAAATTCAAAATTTTAAACAGAAAACCACTCGGTTTAGCGCCGTCAATCGATCAGTTAGACGTGGTAACCACCTAGTTTGTATTGAAAACAGATCAGTTTTTTAAAAAATACAGAAATAGAAAAAATCATATGAAATATAGAAAAGTCAGAAAAAGTGAGAAAAAATTAGAAAAAATATAGGAATATAAAGAAAGTTTGTGATATAATGATGTCAATATTTGGTATGATATCTATTGTTTTTTCAATTAAATAATAGAGAAACACAAATTTAGTAATTTCATTTTTGTTAAAAAATTCTTGCAATGCCAAGCTATTGGTCGAGACCATTTTTTCTTTTTTTACTGATTTTGTTGTGCTCTAAAGTATTCAAAATTTTAATATTTTAAAAAATCAAAAAATATAGTATTTGTATGTGTTTTTTCATAATTTTAAAATTTTAAAAATTCGAATTTGAATTTTAAACTAAACCGACGGATTTACCAAAATCGGTCCATACCTCGGTTTTAACCGTACAGACTTCAATGAAAGCTTGCCATAAGCAATTACGTACGCATTTAGCAGAAATGTCAGCCATCAGTAAAAGGTCCAGTCCTCGTCATGACTCAAGCAATTAACACCTCATAAAATCTCTCCCTCGGTCACAAAATAAGTTCATTTTTTACTTTGTAATAAGTCAAACTATTTTATGTTTGAACAAATTTATAGCAAATATTATTGACATAAAACATGTCAAAGCAATAAACGATAAAACCATTCTGATTCCAAAATTATTACAATTATTTCTATAAACTTAATTTGACTTCAAACAAAACCAAAACCAAAATTATTTAGAGAAATAGTCCCGTTCGTTCTACTTTGCAATGCTCACGCATGCAGCATGCTGTTTGTTCATATATCCGTCATGTCAAAACAGCTTCCTTTTTCTCATGTTAACCCATGTTTACGTTAGCCATGAATCAGTGGGCAACCATTAAAACATCTTGCAAATTGTTTGGTTTCCTAATCGCAAGCGGCAATGGTAAATAATGACCCAAATGTTTTTACCACGTGAAAACCATTTCGCACTCCAAAAACCACAAGCTCCCGGCAAATTTTTCCCACAGAAACCCATGCAATGATGCAAAGTTAGCTCAGCATTCTTCTTCTCTGCCACCCACTGGCTCTGGTTCACACACAAAAAATAAGACAAGCCCAACCAACCAAGGAATTTCTCCCCTGGCACACACCATGAATGAATGATTCCTCCATTCTCTCTCCCAGAAGAAGCCTTTTCTTCTCACTCACACAATCTCCTTTTTGGAGCATCAGGTCTCCTTTTCCATGTGGCTTTCAAGAGGGCACAAGAGGAAGGAAGCAGCTGCACTTACAGCCACATTAATACACACACAGACTTTGAATGCGTCGTCCACTCGAAAGCAAAACTGCTACTGCCCTTACCAGTTGGCACTTGGCCCCTTCACCAGGTTTTGGTGGGTGACTGCTACCAGCCAGGCCTAATTTTGTGTGTCCAGTATAAGGGTTGTTGCAGCAAAGAGGCAGAGAGACCTAGGACTGTAAACAAAAATGTACTACATTTACAGTTTTTGCATTTGCTATTTTTTGCAGTTTGCATAGCTTTCTTTGATGGTTGTCACCGGAACCCTTGTCAAGCAAATGCCCAGGCACCTAAGAAACAGTATGGCTTGCCCTCTCTTCTTTCAGGCTTTGTGTAAAGCGTTTTCATTACCTGCTTCGGCCTGAGATTCTTTTAGGGCCCTAGAGTTTTTCTTAGAACGGTCCGGTTTTTCACTTATGTTGTTCGATATTTCTTATCATGTTAGGTTTTCATGACCGGATCTTGCCCTGAAAGATGCTCAGGACTTTGGATGGGAAAGGATTCAGGGCTGTGTTATTTAACTGCAAAGTCAGGCTCATTGGCACGCCGGTATAAGAGAGCTGAAGCTTCTACCCTGTTGATGAGAAACATGATACGAGCATTGGTTAAAATGGCAGGTCACAATAAGGAGTAAGGATTTAGGGTTATGACATAAAAAAATGATTCAACTAAATGGACTATCAATATTCCTCACCA
This sequence comes from Zizania latifolia, assembly GCA_000418225.1. NCBI lineage: Eukaryota > Viridiplantae > Streptophyta > Magnoliopsida > Poales > Poaceae > Zizania > Zizania latifolia. The sequence continues at coordinate 20,091 of KE372889.1, read as the reverse complement.
TCCTGGATGAACGACAAATCTGCCTGTTGATAGCGCCCAATTCACCTTGTCAGTCCCGAGGGAGTTGGCCACGACATGGGTGACCCGATCATCAATCTGGTTCGTGCAAACTGCACCAAACTGTTCAGCAGTCTGCCACAGAGGATGCATATGGGGATTGGCCTCTCCAACCGGGAAAATCCGGCTAAAGACAATACGGCAACCTCCAAGGATCCTCTGCTGCTCAGATGCTAGTATGCTCCGCACATCAGCATCATTGAGGTTAGGATGAGAAAAGAAGTTTTGGTGAATGCGCTCAATAACCTATTTCAAGAATTGGACAGGTACATATCATAATCAAGTTGTATTACAATTCTAACACGGTTAGGGCGTGAAAAGGAACCATCATACCGTCAGTGAAGAAGCAAGAGTGCCATCCTCTGGTCTTTCATCTCGGTCAATTTCAAGAAGTGACGGTCCAGGAAGGCCAAACTGCCGTCTACTGCACGGGAAATAGGTGTATCTACAGAAAATATGGAAGGGGCTTAGTAAGATGAACCTACTATTATTTCATGTAGCGAGAAACACTAGACAGGTCCATACCTCTCTACCACAATTAAACTGTGTTTATTGTGGGGCCAGACTCTCAGAGAGTCATCAATGATAACAACAGCAGATTCCATCCCCAATACCCCATCAAGATCTTTACTTTTTGGCACTCGATCATCACTATCAAAAGGATCGCCATCATCACCTCTTGAAATGACTCGCCCAGCAAACAGGGCTCCAGTAGGATCGAGAACCTTAGCCATCTCAGTAGCATACAGTTTGTTCCCCATTGTGTACAGATGCAACTCATAAATCTTACTTGCCTACAGCATAAAGCACCAAACAGGAAAATATTCAACAGCACAGTAGAAACACAGTTATGGTTGTTTGTGACATATCTTAGCAAACCTTCTCAAGAAAGTTCCATATTCCTGGTCTCAGTTTGGTCCACATTCCCATATGATGAAAACGGAACAGATGGCGTTCTGCCCTCTCCCTGTCTTGTTCTTCTTTCTTTCGTAAAATCTCCTCATGGATGGGATCCACTTCAATAAACTGAATAGGAAGTATGTACAGTGTTAACAGAATTTTCAAAAAGTTTTTAAGTCGTATGATACAGAATCTAATACCTTTGCAGAATTGAGGAGTGTGTGATCCAAATCAAGCACCAAGCAAAGCTTCCGTGCTGCAAACATCTTGTGCTGTTCCATGATCCGCCTTGCCCTTTCCTTCTGTATGAGAGCCTTCTGCTGATCATCATAACCGTCAAGTAGATGATCAACATCCCCCCAAGGGCTAGCAGGCAGCACAGCATCAAGTGCTATTGCAGAGCCAGTATTTGTTGCAGCATCAGCATTTGATTCATTCTCTCCAGCAGCTAATCTTGGGTCTGCCCAATTTACACTGCTTGAAGTTTGTGATGTATTGCCATGAGGCATGAGTGATGTAGCAGCTAACTGTGAATTAGAGACAGGATTTACAGGATTTGTGTTCATGGCAACTGGTTGTGCAGATGACGTAACAGGCTGAGAAGGCAATGCACTAGTCTGAACTTGCTCTGCCTGCTGTTCATGGTTGGGCAAATGGTCCTTGATACCCTGAGAATCTGGCAGAGCAGTTCCATTGCTTCTGGCTTGCTCCACACCAACTGGAGGAACTGTATCATTCTTCTGTGCTATGTTACTATGGAGGATGCGACGAGGATCACGTGGTTTCATACGTATAACTCCAGCATCATTTGAAGAGTGCTGCACAGAGCAAAAACTTAATATTAGTACAGGATCCTAAGTATTAACCAAAAAAGTATTGGCATTAATAAAAAATGATTCACCTAACTAACAAGTATGCATACAAAATCTTCAGTTCTATATAAACCTAAAAGGAGTCAGTGATAAACTGATGACAGTTGTCTCCACATGACAAAGTGGCTTGATGGATCTTTTGTGGATGGATGGTTGCATGTACAATTGTACATGTAGGGATTTTAAATATTCTAATTCATTGATGAGATGAAAACTATGTATGCAATTTACAAATTATGTGAAATATAGTGGATGTTGATTTTCTGCATTTATAACTTGTTGCATGTTTATTTGAGATATGTTGCACAGTCCATTAACTTAGTATGATATCAAGAAATGATGTTGAATACATTATCGAGCAAATTGATAAATTGTGAAGTATAAACAAAAAACACAAGTGCAGTAGGAAGAAATTTACCGCAGGAACCGTCTGTATTGGAACTTGTGGTCTAACAGAAGCAACTGGCGCAACTTCTGTGGTCTTTGGAGCATTACCAAGTGGTAAAACTATGCCTGCAGTTACATTACTGGTCATGCCAATGGAAGCAGTAACCTTCTGTTGAGATTCTGATGCTGACATCTTCTGCTGTTCCATTTGAATCCAATGCATGAGCATTGTCGGATTCACAGCAATGTCCTTTAACATAGCAGGCAATGAAACAGCAGGAGCAGAATTGGTTTGTGGAGCTGAATTAGTTTGTGGTGCTTGTAGAACAGCAGTACTTGTTCCACTACTATTCATAGTATTATTTATGTTATTAACAAGCATACCATCTGTCCTGAGGTTTGGACTTCCAGCTGTATTGTTTCTAAGTCTTGTATTTTGATTTGGCTGAAACCCATCAATTGAATAGGAGGTAATATTACCTTCATCTTTAGCCCACCCACCTCTACCTGTTGATGGCATATCTCTCAGATTCCCAATACCACCTCTAGATCTTTTTAACAAGTTTTCATCCACCAGAGGTTCACCAACTGCCTTGTGCTTACGGCTATTGACTGATACTCCACCACACATGGTCACATCCTTAGAAGCATTTGATTCTGAAAAATTCACACGCCGATTTGCATCTGCAACGCCACCAGGATCACGATTCACAAACCTAAGCCTTGGATCTCTACTTTTAGCTGTAGGTTTTAGTACATAATTGAATCCTGAAACAGAATTTTCAATCTGTTTAGCATAGCCTGGTGGACCACCTGCAAAACTGTCACTACTGCTAACTGTGCTAGGTCGAGATGCAGGCATCTGATTCACACTTGGCAATGCAATCTTATTTGAAGAAGAAAAGCTCGAAACTTCACCAAACATATCACCACCTTTATCAACAGGTTTATCCCCGTCACCAGAAGGTGTTGGGCTTGGTAGATCATCAGTTGCAAAAGTAGACTTCTTCCCATACTTCTGCTGGTAAGAACAAACAGCCTTCAGTGCATCAGTTAAGGATGGATACAAAGAATTCTTCGCAGGCTCAACTCTTTCCAGAATCGATGGTCTGTCAGTTGCCATTGGAAATGCTCCAAACCCAATGGGCTTTGGCACAGGAAAAGGTGGTGCACTGTCTCGGGTTGGTGAGGGTAAGCTGTTCTCATCATAATCTGCATGAAGATCCAACAAGGGGCTAACTATTCTATTCTTTGCTGGTATTTCAACCTTGAGCTCCTGATTCCTGCTAAAAGCATTTCCTGCTCCTGATTCAAATGGTAGTCTCTGTGAAGAATCCAGGCTAGATGGAGCCACAACATTTGTTGTATTGGTGCCACAAGTGGCATTTGGACCATTCACATTGTCTTTACAATCCACAAAAGCTAACTGCCTCACACGACTATCCAGCTGATGCAAAACAAAGAAAAGGAAAGAAAATTGAGCTTGCGACCACAGCATTCTAGAGCCACAAACTAGAAAGGTTACAAACCTCATCTCGCTGGTCAGGTGTTAGCATGTCTGAATATCTGTTCTTTATGTGGAATAACAACCTAAGCATTCAAAGGAGACCAAGCATTCAAAGGAGACCGTTTTAGTTCAAACTACAAATAAAATATAGCATTTTAGTTATATTCGTGATTATCATGGGATGAATATATATACTTTAGGAGCATGTTCTTGGTCTGCTCCCTCTTTGGCACGTCATACGAATTTGCCACCTGCAACAATGCAACAAGTGTGAGATTTACAGTTCATGAACAGAACCAATCAACACTCGGTCTTACAGTGGTGATGGTGTCGATTCCAACAAACGCCTGCTGCACAAGGGCATCAAGCATGGGCATCGGACTCCCACTCTCTGGGAACAACGGCTTCAGGTTCTCAAAGCATGTGCGCAGGCGTGTACATGCACCCTCAAAGGACCTACAGCACAACACAACTGACCCCTCAGCAACCGAATCAAACACTAAACCCATCAAAAGCATGATCTTTGCCATAATATATCCGTCCATACTTCTCAGCTTCCTCAATGGAGACCATCTCAAGCTCCTCAAGTATACTCCCCACACGCTGGTCAAAGTCCACTTCCTCCTCCTCAGCAGCCGGAGCAGTATTACCGCTCCCATCCACGGCCACCGATTCGGACTTCTCCGGAGCATCAGAGTCCAAGTCGATGGTTTCAGGCTGTGCACGTGCGGGGGACGAGGATGTCAGCACGGCCTCCCCCTCCTCAATCTCGCCCTCTTCCTTCTCCTCGTCCGAGGTGTCCACGACGTGCTCCACCTCGTCCTCGTCGGCAGCGACGTGGGGCACGAGTGGCTTATTCTGCACGGCCTGCGCCCACGCGAAGCTGTGGAACGCCGGCGCGTAGCTCCGTGGCATGCTGTACCCCATCCAAACCCTAGATCTCTGCGCCGCCGCCGGCCCCGTGGCGGCGGCGCCGCCAGACGACTCCTTCTTGAAGTCATCAGCGCTGATCTCCTCCAGAGACCCCGACGAGTCCCCATCGGATCCGTCCCCACCGCCGGCGGCGTCACTAACAAGGTCCCCACCGGGCGCCACCACCGCCGACCGCGGCCGCTCCCGAGCCATGAGCACAACCAGCCTCTCCTCGTCCTTGGGCGTGACCGTCACGCGCATGTGCCGTCCGTACCCGGCGAGCACCTCCGGCGAGGGGGCAGCCGGTCGCAAACCAAAACAACCACACACTCCCCCGTCTCACGCGGCCAAATCCGGCGGCCCGGAGCTCGATCCGCAGCTCCCGACGGCGCCCACCGATCCCTCCCCCACAAAATCGCAGGAACCTATCAAAACCCCCGCCGGATTCGCGGAATTCCACGCCGGATTGCGCCGGATCGGAGGCGCACGGGAGAAGCGGACGGCCGGAGGAGACAGCGCGACGCGAGATTTGGGGGAAAGATCAAAAGCGAGGAGAAGGACGAGGCGTGCGGCGATATTTATAGGGAGCGGCAGGTCCGATCCGACCGTTGGTGTTTAATTTGGACGGCAGATGATGCTGCCACGTAGCGTACAAGGGGTGGCTTTGCTTCTGTCATACTCATGCGTGTTACATTCCTCTGCTGCTTGTGTTGGGTTTTACTGCTGCTATCCATGTGTAGATGCTGTATTCATGATGGTATTGAAGGAGTTTATGTTTTTTGTCATTGTATTTTTGTGTAGTCTATCTGAATCAAAGTATTTTTAAAACCGAGCAATTTTGTGGGAATCGAACTAATTTCTATGGAAATTCTAAAAAAATCATGCATTCCAAAAAAACCTAGATCTCAGATCTAGATTAAAGAATTTTTAGAGAAAAACAAATGACTTCAGATTTATAGGAATTTTTTACTCTTCATCCGCTTGCAATAATTAAATGGATCGGGTGTAGATTAAATGTTTTCTTACCAATTCCGGGGAGCGGTGTTGGAGGGGGGAGCAGGGTGACGCGGGGCAGAGCGACGTCGAGCAAGGCTGCTGGACGGGGCGGGGTTAGGCGGCGCCGTGTGGAGCGGCAGGGTTGGACGGCCCCGTGCGGAGGGGTGGGGTCAGGT
>KE372888.1:320135-335458 GCA_000418225.1 Zizania latifolia | reverse complement strand
AGCACTCCACCACATTGGTTGCAACTAGGAATGTCAAAATCTTGCTCCCAGAACTTCTCATCAATCTCAATATCACCATCAGGTCGCTGCTGCATTCCAAAACTTTTGTCTGAGCCTGGTTGTCCTACTTCCAAACTGTCGATAGCTAGAGCCCACTGCAGGTAAAGCAATATATAATGTTTAGTCTCACTACTGAAAATTGTTCAGAAAATGTCATCATTACTCTATACACACGTGTTATGGTTGATCTTACCATAATAACTTCAAATGCACGAGTGGCACAGCTTAATACTAACCACAGAGGAACCATGTTCAAATACACCATACAGATTTTCAGAAAACATCAAATGATTACAGATAGTCAATATTTTCACAAGGAACAAAGTCATTAGTACCTATTTAATTCATGTCATATGCTCAGCAAATACTACTGATATAATGAACCATAGTTTAAAGAGAACACAAAGCAAACTATCAAATTGACAAACCTTTGGGTTGAGGTCCTTGACCCGCTCCTGAAATGACTCTCGGCTAATGGATGTACCACAGTCCAAACATACTACCTCATATACACTTCCATGCAATTCAACTGGCTTACTCCCAGCGCGATGATGCAACCTAAAGTGAAGCTCAAAGATAAATTACATTGTGATTCTCAAATCTCAATTACTCAGCGACAACATATAGATCCAGCTCATTACCTGTCCACGTTTTGAGTAACCATTGAGTGTACGCGGCCAATTCTCTCCAACGATGCAAGAGCATAATGCGCTGTGTTTGGTTGTGCTCTCCTGAACCTTCTCCATCCAGCATAGCTCCTAGCCCAGTACCGCCTTTGGGCTCGAATAGAACGGACAAACTCCTATATTGTACAAAACTACAAATAGTTAGTGGGCAAGGATGAAAAAGTCACTGATAAGTTATTTTGGACAAATGAAGAGAGCATTAGGGGGTACTAGAATGATTTCCTACTGAAAATTGGTTATGGTGGTCACCAAATACAATACACTATCTGAAATAATGATATCACAGATTAAGGTCCATGCCAGAAATATTTGAGGCCTACATAGATATGCCAGTGATTCTTAATTGTACAAGAGATTCTTTACAAATAGTTCTTTAAGTGAATCGCAATTCAAATCTATATTTTTGCTAAGCTCTGGATAAATTGGTGCAAGTGGTCACGAAATACAAAGTTAAGTTGTAAAACCATAAAATAATTGTAACAATAATTACAGTAAAGCTTGGTGCATGCCAGAGAATTTTAAGGTCCACATGGACCATTAACATTCCTTACTGGAAGAATAATTTTTACTTTCAATGGTTTATATATGTGAATCATCTTAAATCAACATTTTAGTAAAGGCTCCAGATAAGTATTGTGGCTCCAAAAAAGGAAGAAAAGGCAACAGAAACTTATTTTGTAAATGTCCATGATGGTAATGAAAGAAATGACCAATGCAAGTAGCGTTTTTTATGAGCCCTTCACACAGATAATTGGTACCAATAAACAGAGAGTGCACAATCTTGTTGGTCTTAGGGAGGACAATATAAAAAACCTTAGATTATGTCACTTTTAAAAATAGCTCTGTAATGGAGGATAAAATCTCCATGCACCTACATCAAGAGAAAAAAAACAAAAGGCATAGCAATAGTTGTCATTTGACAAGCAAGAATAGTGTCACACCTGATGAGTAAGGGGTTTAAAACCAGAGCTGTAGGCACCATTAGGGCTGCCCCAAAAAAAAATCTCTGCTGGTTAGAATATATGAAAAAAATAGCAAGTCAGGAAATATGGTTCAATGTACCTCCTATAATCAGGAATTCCTGATTCAGTGCTCATTCCAGCTCCAGTTAACACCATGAGTTTGTTACTGAAGCAAGTAACAAATAATGAAGCTTATTTGCCTCAAATATAGCTAAAAAGTTTGAAAAAAAATGTTCAAGTGCAGATTCTTACCTCTTATCAATAAACCGGTAGAGCAGGTCCACATCTTTAGAGCTTGGAGGATTTGAATCAGGAACTATCCTTTTATCTCTTAAAAATTGGATGTAAGTTTCACAATAGTCCTTAGGTGCAACGGCTGATGAATGGTTATGTCTTGCTTGAATGGAACGAAAAGAGCATATCAAATGAAGATGTTTTTTGCTTCCGTGGAGAAGGCCATTATTTACTGATGCATGAAAGTTGCAGAAATGAGGAGAAAATCCTTAAAAGTAACTGGTTTCAACTAGTTAGTGCAAAATTAGGAATAGCTGAAATATACCAGAAAAGCAGTTTTTCACAACCAACTTGCTTTTAGATGCTGCTCGAAGAGCACCTGCAAGACCTACAATGATCTGAATTCCATTACACGTGTAAGTTGGTAGTTCAAAAAGCCTTAATAGTTGCCACCCAAAAAGATGTCTATAAATACACAAACTTAACTGCACTGTTACGTGACTTGATGCAACAGACATTCTGATATATATCATAATATCCCAAGTAGTACACTGTTATGTTTGGCAAGGTTTATAGTAGAAGAAAGCCCAAGGTTGTGGCAGTGAATCAAAGTGTTTAATATATTTATTTGGAATTTTATATATTAGGAAGTACTAGATAAAGTCTATTATGTAATTTGGCTAGAAAAGATAAGTTTATAAGGTTTGGATTCTATGAATCCTACTACTATTAGGTCTTGGGGTTAGTTTAGACTTTGATTTGTAATTGGCTACAACTGTATATATAAGGAGCAATAGTCCTCTCTTGAAGTCAAGCAATAAAGCAATCTTATTCTTATGTAATATTCTCTATTGTATCATCCCCTGCTGCTGCTACCGACGCCCCTGGCGTCTTATCCACCACAAGCAGGAAACCTAACATACACTATTCATGGAATTCAAAAAGTCTGTGTTGTGATCCAATTGCTGATAACCAACTATGAAAGTGAAAACTTGGAGAAACTGTCCGAGCATGCTTGTTACGCTGCTTCGGAAGGTGAGGCAGGCTTTTAATTTCCTTAGCTAAAAGGACCAAATTCAGTTTCAATAACAATGCCATACAAAAATATTCATGCTGAGATTAGATATCAATCTCTGTGGTTGCTGCTCGATGAATAAAAAGATCTACCTGCCTAATTATACAAAGCAACAGCCATTGCCTACTCCACGTTCTCATTTGAGACCTAAACCACCAAATTCAATGCTATCACTGTATAAGCCAACTTCTGCATTGCGATCGTGCCCAAAAATCTTGGGCCACGCAGCGAGGTAAAAAAGGGAGCAGTTCGAGATTACAGATAGAGAGAACGATGCAGAGGCGAAAATGGGGGTCGGCGAGCGAGCGAGCGATTACCGAAGCCGAAGCGCGCGAGGCGTGGAAGGCCCCGGCCGCCGCCGACGCCGCCATACGATGGAGAAGCGCGGTCTGGGGGGCTCTCCCCTCTAAGGCGGCGCGGGCGGCAGACGTGGAGGGCGGCGTCGCCGCGAGGCTGCTCGGCGATTTCGTTGTGTTTGGTGGGAAATCAACAAGGGCGACGTGGAGGCAGGGACCACGTTTTTCCGCCTTGACCGGTCGAACCGGCCGGTTCTGTTTAACATGTAAATTTGAATTGTAAAATTTTTGAAAACTACGAAACATTTCTATAAATACTATATATATGGTTTCCGGTGTTTTTAGATTAAATATATTTTAATAATATATTTATTTGATATTATAATTATTGGTATATTTTTATTTAATCTTAATTAAAGTTAAGAAACTTAATTTAAAAAAATCAAATGACTCTAAAAACATGGCCGCAGGTTATTTAAGGAGCCCAGACTTTCTTTATCTGGCCACACGATGCAATAAGCTTGTTCAACACTCTTGTGGGCCCATGTGCGAGATGTGTTAGCTAAGTATGTTGGGTATATCTTTTAAGATGTATTTTGGTTTACTCTAGGTTTATAACATATATTATGTTGGATTATTTAGTCATATAAAATGTCTAACTTATTTAATAATATATATTATGTTGGGTTATTCAGTATATAAAGTGTCTAACTTATTTAATTTTTTATTTTTTATCATCGTACGAGTAGATTTTTACACACCATAACTATGATACGCTCTCTTAAATCCTGTCTTAAGTTTGGTAAAGAGCCATAGAATTTTCCAGAATCTTGGCGACGTTCCTAACTCTTGTGTATACTAGTAGGAACCAGGGCTAGGTGGTGTGTACAGTACAGGGCAAAGTTTTTTAAAAACACAATAGTTGCTAATGGTGAGCCTCATAATTTTGCCAAAAAGTTAATCCAACATATATAGATAAGTGCTTTTTCATATCCCCGTGTGACATCGTTACCACACTAAATCTATGTGCTCACTAGCTAATGTATATAAACTCATTGTGATACTACAAATTGACTATGGATGTCAAGATTAGGAGGGTTCTTGCTTATGAACAGTAGATTTGGTGTAGCATGTCCTCTCATGTAACCCCTCTCGTGGAAGACAAGAGATCACATGCACCAACCACCAGGTTGTATGAGTGAAATTATTAGCTGCTGCTGCTCTAGATTTTCACCAAACTAAAGTGGTCTATAAAGAACAGTAACTGATCTGATTTATAGAATATATATACAGTTTATACTATAATATCTTTAACTTTCGATATTTGTTAGCATTTAGCAGATGACGGTAAGCTCGATTTTGTTCTACGCCACCACGTTCGTGCATGTGCCGGCGCCCGCCTGTCACTGTGAAGAAAAATGGAGGTTATTAATGGAGCAGAAGTTGACCTCTCCTTTTCGACCTCGCTCTCCCCTCTCCCTTGTTTCCGCTCCTCCTGATCTCCCTGGCGCCACAACTCCAGTCTCCACACGCAGCAGCAGGCTGGGGAGGGAGACGAGAGGAGGGCGCTGCGCTGATCCACGGGCCACGGCGTTCAGGCGCTAGGGCTCACTCGACCGGGCGCCGCGTTCCCGAGGGCGGCGGCGCCAACAAGTCGGGATCTTTGAGGTGATTTCCTTCCCGCTCCACGTTTCTTGGGTTTGCTGCTATTTGTTTCCCTGTTGAGGCAACTCCCTGGGAAAATTTGCTGCTGTTTCTCTTTCTGAACGTATGTGCCGGCTCTGTTGGGGTTTGACGGCGGGAGTGTCTGATTTGGTGCATCTTGACTAAATTTTGGGACCTGTGAGGGTTGAAGTATCAGGTACTGAGGTGATCTGATCCAATGTAGAGTTTGGAGGTGAATGGTTGGGAGGGTTTTGTCCAAGATCTTGGAGTTTGGTAGAAAGTTCAGGCTTTTAGATGCAGATCTTTCTTGAGCTGGGAACGTTTCTGGCCAAGATTTTCTTCTCCCTGGCCCTGCTGGCTTGAATCTCGGAAGCTACTGCAATGCTTTAACAAATCGTTCTTGCTTGAGAGAAGCAGGATTAATTTATTGGAGCTTACAGTTTGTGTTCCAAGCTTCGTTTTGTACGGAAAAGCTTAGCGCAAGTTTGTCTATTGCATACTCGGATATGCGCAGGATCTACCTTAGAAATTATTCGTCGATTGGCTTGTTTAGTCATTTCTTCTGGAATCTAAATCCAAGAATATATGTGCAAGTTATCTTTCCCCCTTTGGAATGTAGAGTCTGTGGCAATCTGAAGTCAAAACCATATGGTTTCAGATTGCAGTCTGTATTTCTGTCGTGTTAAATTATTGTGCTGTTTTGACTGTTTTTTATTCTGTTCATACCCTACTTTACTCAGTAGGATTAAGAGATACAATCTAAGCGTATTCATTTCTTGGTTTGTTTAACTAACTGATGCATGGTTCTTCCTTTTCTTTGGTCTTCATGAAGCAGGTTTCCTGAGTTAATGCACAGAATATAGAGATTTTTGGGGTTAATTTGCGTATGAGATCAGTTAGCTGCTATGGATCCATGAGGCAGAAGTGAAGAAGACCATATTGTTTCAAACTGGTGAATGATCAATATTTTGTCTGTTTCAGATCTTAGTGTCCCTAGAGATGGAAGGAAGAGAGGCAGGCTTATGGTAAATCCTGGTGAATATTCGTGGGAGGTCAGCAAGTGGTGGCCTGATTAAGAAGACTGCATTCAAAAAATCCGTGCTTCGTCTCGAACTCTCGATTTAGCAGTGACAGTAATGGCGAGAATGAAGTTCCCAAAACGCTATGTCATTGTACTGCTGACATTCATCTGCACGAATGTTTGTTACATCGAGCGTGTGGGGTTCTCGATTGCTTACACTGTGGCAGCTGATGCCATTGGGGTGAATCAATCAAACAAGGGCATGATACTCTCCATGTTCTATTGTGGTTATGTCCTGTCACAGATTCCTGGTGGATGGGCAGCACAGAGAATTGGAGGAAGGCGTGTTCTGCTAATGTCATTTGTGCTGTGGTCTTTGATATGTGGTTTAATCCCTCTAGACCCCAACAGAGTTGTCATTCTGGTCCTTTCTCGCCTTTTTGTCGGTGTGGCGCAAGGGTTCATATTTCCTTCCATTCACAATGTTCTGGCACAATGGGTGCCTCCGCAGGAGCGCTCTCGCTCGGTGTCTCTGACAACCTCAGGGATGTACCTTGGCGCGGCCTGTGGCATGTTGTTAGTTCCAAGTCTAGTGAAGCACATGGGACCTCACTCAGTTTTCTTTGTGGAAGCAGTATTGGGAGTAACATGGTCTGTAATATGGTTGAAGTTTTCTAGCGAGCCACCTCGCACCGCTGACCTTCCAAAAGTGTCAGTGCCAAAGGTTGCATCTCGAGAGAAGATCAAGGCGCAAGCAGGAGGGGTTGTCGTGCCTCGGACCGTGAGGATCCCATGGCGAAAGATTATCTTCAGTCTACCAGTCTGGGCAATTCTTGTGAACAACTTCACCTTCCACTATGCCTTGTATGTCCTTATGAACTGGCTTCCCACCTACTTCGAATTAGGCCTTCAGCTTAGCCTTCAGGATATGGGATCCTCAAAGATGCTTCCCTACCTCAACATGTTTATATTTTCTAATATCGGCGGAGTGGTCGCCGATCACTTGATTACAAGAAGGATCTTGTCTGTTACCAAGACAAGGAAACTCCTGAACACCATTGGTTTTGTTGTCTCAGCTGTTGCACTCATGGCCCTTCCTCTATTCAGGACTCCCTCAGGGACAGTGCTGTGTTCGTCGATATCGCTTGGCTTTCTTGCTCTAGGAAGAGCAGGCTTTGCTGTGAATCACATGGATGTTGCTCCAAAATTTGCTGGTATAGTGATGGGGGTTTCAAATACAGCTGGGACATTGGCTGGGATAGTTGGTGTTGGCCTCACAGGAAATATTCTGGAGGCAGCAAAGGCTTCTAACATGGATCTGACAAACTCAGAAACCTGGAAAACTGTCTTCTTTGTTCCAGGATACCTCTGTATTTTTAGTGCTGTCATTTTTTTGATCTTCTCCACTGGCGAAAAGATTTTCGAATAGAGGATGACTCTTTTTTTTCCTTTTTCATTACTGGGAGGCTGGATAGCAATACAGGATTCTTACATGTATCTGTTCGCCATTTGTTAAACTTCGGAGTTAAGATTGTATCCCACATTTTTTTTGTAGTAAATGATCGTTTATATAATCGATCGGAATTCTGTTATTCTGGCTGGTTCTATGGCCTCTTTACTAGTATAAATTATGTATTCTGCAGTCACCTGTTCTAGTATTTTTCCTGTACCCCAATGGGCATGAATGATCTCTCTCTCTTTGTATGGAATTGTCACGGGCATAGCAGGTGTAATATGTGTATCGCAGAGTGATTTGAACATGGATTTTATGTGCTTTTACAAAACAAAAGAACATTTGGTGCTTTGTGCTTATGCTGTAGTAAACAAACAAGAAACTGAATTGTTTGTTTGAATTGCAAAATCTGATGTTATGGGCTTGTTACTGAAGATGAAATGCAGTGACGAAAGAAAGAGATTATTCCTAATATGCCACTGAAAATTTACCCAGTTCTATATTTGTCACTGGCTGTCTGACATATGGATCCTGACCACATGTTAGTAAGATAACCAGTGATAAATATGAAACCAAGTAAATTTTCAGTCGCAAATATGAAACTTTCTCCGAAAGAAATGGTGATCCTTTGATAGATTCCAATGATTGATAGAGAAGGTAAGTACTCCTATGACCTGCTAGGCCCCAAATGTTAACATACAGATACTCTATTTGAAAGAAAAAAAATGGATTTTGCATGAAATATTCTAATGATGGGAGTTTTGTGCCAAATCTCACACAAGATCCTCTTCAAGTTCGCTCGAAAAATTCCCGCGCTTAAAACTTCCCAATAACTCACTATAAGTTCTAATTTTCCAGTCCCTTGATTTGCATTTGAATATGAAGGAAATATTTAAGTTCGAGTAAATTCAACAGGATGGATTCACGTGCAACCATGCCAGATGCTAGGAACATAATTTTCCAAGTTTTAAAAGAAAAAAGGTACAGGACTTTCCCAAGAATTGGTATTATCAACAGGACACCCAATTACTTGAACTTGTTTAGTTCAATACCAAACAACTGTCAATTGAGCTATAAGCCAGTGGCATACCACCGTTTGCTTTTGGTTCAGAAAACCCCACAACAAAAAACCTTCTTCTGTGCACCACAAGAGCTATCATGTACAAAATAAGCTTTTAATTTGCCAAAGAACGAAAACATCCCCACAGAGGGCGAAACAAGAAAAAGGAGAGAATGCTAAACGGTTTATATCTCCTCGACCCAACTTTCTCCGCCAGTATAGAAAAAATTAAGGGCCACCTCCTCATGGATGGATCTTAATATATGCTTTTGCCCAAAACAGAACCTGATGACCAAGCAAGAGGAACAGTCAATAACTTGCCAGTGTGCCAACAAATACGGCAACTCCTAGTATCCTGAAGAACAAAACTAAAATTGACGAGAAGGACAAGGGAAAATAGTTTCCCTAGGCCCAAACAAAATAAATCAATGTTACGAGAAGATTAATTGCACCACCTATTCAGGACAAGGGATAGCAAGGCATGCACATATAGGCCCTATTTGGAACAGCTTCAGCTTTAGAATTTTTTTGGAACTGGTTCAGTCTAGCTCCAAAAAATCCTGGAGCTGAAGCTGTGGATAGATTAAGGATATTTAATTAAGTAATTTAATTTTTATTTTGTACTAAAAGTAAAAGTTTAAACTATTTTATTATATTATAAAATCTCCAGATTCAGCATGAATCTTATAGTTGAAGCTATACCAAATAGACCCATAGTACAAAGTGAATAGAATGGTGAAACACATACCTAGTGCATGAAAGGTCGGGTTAAACATCCCGGTTCATATTGGTGCACTTTAAAATCATTACCTTTCAACAAACACTCATGTACCAATCCACAGGCACAACCATTACCAAGTCAAGTATCTTGTAGTACCTGTGTAACCAATTACTTTAAGAACTAGAGACATGCCCAAGTTAGACTGGGTGACAGAATCAAGTCGCATCTCCCAAGACAATTACAGTCCGAAAGCTCTGTTATACAGATCATTTGAACCCAGCATGTGGAAGCTGTTCGCTTCACTTGGATATAACATCCTCGACATGTCAGGCATGGGAACATTATTCCCTTGTCTCAAATCACCCCATCCATCCCAGTGACCATTTGTAAGGTGTGAGCTTCTAGGTTGTTGGAGTGACATCTGCGCATAAGAGGATAGAGAACCATGGTTCTGAGATACCAGACGGGATGCAAGATAATCATTCATAGGGTTGAATGGATCTTGAACATGGTCTGCAAATCCAAGAATTTGATGAGAAGGTATGTTCTGCTGCATGAGTAATTGAAGCCTTGGATCATTGTTTGATGTTTGCAACTGTGCTGGAAAAGTAGGGGAATTTTTCATCTCCAATCCTGAGTCACTGATTCCAGGCATCCGCCCTTTGCCCACAGCCAATATAGCAGGATCAATAAATTCTATATCACTTGCTTGTCTAGCTAACTGAGGTTGATAACGGCTAGTGTTTATACCCAAAAGATCATCAAATGGACGGGTTTCTGCAAAATATTGCAGAAGTATTAGAAACTGAAATTGTTTTATGATAAGCAAATAAGAGAGAGAGAGAGAGAGAGAGAGAGAGAGAGAGAGAACCTGAGTATGTTGAACCATAGACCTGATTAGACCCACCCTGAGATGAAAATCCAGGAGGGGGATTAGGCCCATTATGAGATGAAAACACAGAAGAAAATCCAGGAGGTGGGTTCAACCCATCCTGTGATGAAAATCCAGAAGAAAACCCAGGAGGAACTCTTGCTGGTGCTGAAAATCCAGGAGGTGCAGACACTTTGGACTTTGAAGTGCCTGAAAAGCAAGCAATTGCTTTCATAAGTGCACAGAAGTACCACGATGAGAATATTAATTACCAAAATGCTTCAGCACAAAAATATAGTATATTGTATCTTCAATAGATCCACAATTTGTTCAAGTTAGAAGATTAACAATACTGATTAAAAAACAGGGGAGTGAACAAACATTGTATTCCTTTCATATCCTAGAGAAAACATCTATTTGGTTTTGCGATACATCAATATAACCTAATTATATAAAATGAATACTAAACTCTAAAACATTAACTGCAATACTAAAATGCATCATTCTGTTGATCAAGACACAAGTTGCATGAATTATAAATTCATACTACTCACCAGTAGCTAGCATATCCAACATAGTAAGAGAGTTGCTCTTCGAAAAGTCATCCACTGGAGATTGAAATGCAATGCCACTCTGATGAACATTTCCATGAGAATTCTGGGATTGCAAACTGAAATTCTGCTCACTTCCATAATTTCTCATAGGTAAATCTAGGAAGCTTCCTTGGTTATCTTGTCTAGCAAATGAAAATCTAGACTCATTACTGCTAGTTTTTGTTTTCCATGAAGGCGCGTTCAAATGCACACCATTCTTTTCAGATGCACTAAGCATCTTAGCAAAATTGTTAGCAGTCGAATACGACTCATCCCATGGATCAAACTCTAAAGACAAGATATCAGAAATTATACTGCTCTCATCCTTATTTACACTTACTGCCTTGTCAAAACTGCCCATGTTGTCATTTCTTACTGTACCAACTGCTCCAGGCTGATGGCTTTTTATTTTGGGATGTTCAGGAACCTTACCAGATGCATATATAGTTCCTAGCCCATCATAATGTCTATTTAACAAGGAAGTGCTGTCATCTGAAAATAACAGCCCAGTTTGCATCATTGTGGAAGTTCTATCACTTGTTGAAGTATGGTTAATTTCTTTACTATTCCACAGTGAAATAGGAGATGTGCTAGGAAAATGGGCATACGGTGAAGACGAAGCTTGGTCAGTAGCATCCAGCACCCTAACATGAGAATTATCAGTACCTATTACAGAACTTTCTATATCATTTAATGCAGGAACCACACTACTTTGGAGATCTGAACTCCAATCATGATGATTATCTGAACGAGGCTCACATGAAAGTATAGCATCCTTATTGCCAGCAAGCTTCGAATTACAGGGCACTATGTTTGAATCCTGCCTCAAGGGTACCACAACAGAACTTGGGATTGCACCCTGATGTTGGTTTTCTGCCATACTATCAACCCCGTCTTTGCTTTTTAGAGTTACAGAAGATACCCCAATAGATAACCTATCAATATCTGTGCTCTTAGGTTTAATATCTTCCATTGTTGTGTCAATAGCAGCTTGATTTTCATCATTTATAACCACCAAAGTAGATGTTTTAGAAGTCACGTTGGTTACTTGGTGATCACCATCCTTTACTTCTGATTTAGAAATTTCAGGACTTGATACACAATTTAGCGGACTTTGCCTCCTACTGTTTTCTGCTATGTCTTTCCTCGGTGATGTTGATGACTTCAATGCAAGATTGCCAGATTCAGATGGCTTTAAAGACACTGAACAAATAAGATTTCCATTGCCATTTACAACTTGCTTTTCGTCACTTCCTTTCAATACCACATCTGATGCAACAACATCATCATCATTCCAAGCTGAAGGTATGGTAGAGAAATCTATGTCCAGCGATGACTCCGATGATGTTACAGCTTGGGTCTCCTTCGCAATACCAGGTTTATATGGCTTCAAGGTTTTAGACAAACTATCCCGTCCTTCCATCACTGTTGGAACTGTGCTTGTATCATCATTCCATGAAGACGGTAGTTTTGTACTTGAAGCAATCGAAGAACTTGCGAATGAATTACTTTGCGGGTCTGTTTTTGATTTAGTAAGAGATTGTGAGGATGCCACCCCAGTGGTTGTTGCCCTGGCACTCAAATCACGATGGCCCCTGTTCATACCAGAAACTTAGCAACACATTCACATTTTAATACATATTATAAGAAACTAAGCAGCACTATACCATGAAGCAGCTAGTGGAAGTGTGGATTTCCCAGAACTACTGTTTGGAGGCAGAAGCTTGGAGTAGTTTGCAGTACTCTGTACAAAATAAGACCAGTTAACGTACCAGCATGAAATCAAACAGAAATGAATGTCTCCCAATGGACTTTTTAGTACAAAAAAGAACATACAGTTGTTCCATTCTTGATCGTATGTTTAGCTGAAACCACTGCACTGTATGAGAAATCATCAGCTGGGGGAGGTAATACAGTTCCTGCACGTCTTTGAGAAACACTAGACGCCATTTGGGGAACCCTACTCCTGTATGAATAGGATATGATGAGTCAGAAGTACCGATTGAAACTACCGAACGTCTTAGCAAAGCATACCTCCAGATATAACAGTTCACCAAACAGTGCTATAGTATTAGACATGCACATAAAACATAACAATAGGCATATCATTTTCTATATCCACTTCCATGGGAAGGAAATAGTTCATGCATGGTGTAGGGGAAAGTTGATGGACTAACGATTCTCAAAAGTTAGAACCAGAACATTATATACTAACAGCAATAGTAGGCTTGAGTACTTGACAGGAAAAGTATATAGCCAGGACTGGCACAGTGCCTTAGATCTAAAACAGATGCAAGCATATTAGGCAAAACTGGAACTTTCCACATCATATGTTCAAGGTAGTTCATCTTACCTTGTATATGCTGAGATTATCTCATCTTTTGTGAAACTATCTTCCTGGCTGCCTACATCATGTAAATAGAGACAATCTGGATTTCCACAGGTCTGAAGGTTAAAAAGAAACAGCCCTCAGAAGGATAACACTGGGTAGAGTAATAGTAAATAAAGCTGTCATGATGAAGAAACCAGTGTACCATGTTCCGTAGCCATGCATGGCAATACTTTGTAGTACCAAAGCATGCTCTGCAACATATAAATAATTATTAGGCTAGCCATATTATGTAAAACTGCAATAAGACCACCAAGCATAGAAGCTGACCTTAACACTTTTCCTTCCAAAACAAAATTGTGTACAGCTTGAATACACCTGATGGCCTCTTCTTCTTTGGCATATGTAATATATCTGAAAACATCACAATAATAACCCAGTTTTAAACATACACAGTGCTGTCTACATACAATCTGAGTTTAACAATTTGTCACATGGACCCCAAGATTACACGCATCCAATCAATTCTGTGTTCCAAAGAGAAAGATTGAGCTTGAATTCCAAGAACTAAAAGTTAGTAAAAAACCGATAGTTCATAAAGAGGTAAATTCTAAGAAACCCCTGACATCTGCATATGCAGGTCCTGAGCTCAGCTCAGATTGATGATGTAAAAATCTGATTGGTATACAGCTATCGACCATAGCTAATGTAAAAATCATGGCATGACTGAAGCAGTCTCCTTTACATAACTCCCTGGATTATTCAACATGGCTACAGACTGCCAAGCATTGCAATGGAAATGGATATGAAAATAACTGTCCTCAGTGAAATCATATTGTTAAGTAGGTCAGATAAATCTGGAATTAATTGCAAGTGCAGTGACATATCTATTTTTAATGAAAAAGTGGCTAGCTAAAGACACATCAGTTATCACTTTCTTTCTGAATAAAACACCTGGGCATAAATGCTCTAGGGTTAGAAATTACAGGTGAGCGTAACATCCAAATGCACAGAAAGTAAAAGATAATCACTTGACATATCAGTGTAAGATATGTACTAAAACAAATAATAAATCATGTTTATGCATAAGAGAAACATGAAACATCATTAATATGTGGCATAAGATTCACATAAACATACACGCTGATACTGTTGTTTGTTGATGCCTGCTGGGAAGGAGTCCCAGTTGGCCGAGAAACTGAAACCTTCAAAACCTTCCCGTATTGACCAAAGTATTCCCTGCGCTCAAGTATCTGAAAAAAAGGGTATTGCTGAGGTGAGAAATAAAATCTACATGTCATTCAATTTAAAAGAATCTGTCTGTACATAATACAGTGCTCACACTCCCATTGCATAAATTTGCAGGTAGTCCAATTATGTACACAAGGTTTCTCTGGATAACCCTGACACTAGCCAAATGTTTCTTAGCTTCCACAGTCACTGCCTTTGACTTAACCTTTTGGGTCTTCTGTTTCTTCTCCACATTTTTATCTGCCACCGTCCTACATCCATCAAAACAAACATAAGTAACAAACTTTCAATGAGATACAGAGATTAAGAACTCGCTTATGGTGATTTGCAAACCACAATTCATCACAACTGAGTGGTGCTTCACTTTCTTGAACACCCTAGGCTCTGCTCTGGTCATCTTCCTATGTCAATCAACTTACTGAACTGAAAGCATAAGTTAGGAAATTTGAGACAGACCTCTCAGAAGTGGTGGCCATCTTGACAATCCTGTCCTTGTCATAGCGAGTGCGGCATGCAGGGCAGCGGCCCTCAGTGTCCTCTTTCTCAGCCATATCTATGATGTGGTGCCAGCACCAGACACAAATCTGCAAAGTCACATGCAAAATCAACATGATGGTAATCCACATTGACATAGAGCTGCTGCTCGAACGGGGGCAGACTGATCTGATGATACCTCATAGCCGCATACGCATGGCTTGAGCTGCTGGTCAGTGATGTCCATCTCCTCGGCACAGAGCGGGCAGGTGCGGTCTCCATCGTCGCTCATTGTCATACTGAGTAAACGAAAAACAACACAAACAGAAAAGACAAAAGCTTTCAGCAATCCAGTACAAGAAGCAGGGGCGGACCTAGCGTGGGAACCCCATAAGGTTAAGGCAAAGAGAAAAGCTTCCAGATCTAGAGGAGAAACTAAGGTTAAGGCAAAGGGTAAAGGTGTGGGCAGCGAGAAATGAGAAAGACGACGCCCGTATGGGTTCCCACCGGCGGCGGAAGCAGCAGGACGCCGGCGCCGCTGCTCGCGGGACGGAGATCGGCGCTGCTCGGCG
>KE372888.1:277876-290951 GCA_000418225.1 Zizania latifolia | reverse complement strand
AGGCCAACAACAGCTGCTCAAGCCCCCGAGGCCTACCCGGTGGAGGCCACGACCAAAGGGGCACCGACCACGGCCGTGCCGAGCAGCGATGCCTCGACCGTCGTCAGAGCCATGCCGACCACGGCTGGTCCGACCGGTGATGTGGCGATGGGGGAGCAGCCGACTGCCGACCCTCGAGTGGAGGAGCAGCCGAGTGCCGACCTCGCTATGGGAGAGGCAGAAAATGTGGTGCCGCCAGCAGCGGAGGCTATGGGGTCGGGAGGCGGACCCCTATGTCAGTGAAGACCGATGAAGTGCAGCGGGAGGTGGCAAAGTGCTATGACACACTAAGTTGTCTTGGCTGCGCGACCAGCGTAAGTCATGCTTAGATGAATTTTTGTTTGTAATCCGTCACTTGTAGCTGACGTTGTACATATTGCAGCGTGTATTTAACCATCTGGTCGGGTACCCCGGCCACAACCTAGACTTGGGAGATCTCAATGCCCAAGTTCACCGACTGATGGAGCAGCTGGCGAGGAGGGAGGCCGCCTGGAGGATGGTGGAGAGGGAAAATGAAATCCTTCGCGCCTAGTTAGACATCTAGTCCTCCGATAAGTATTTAGCCTCTTCAGAAATTGTTGGCGATGTTTGTTGTATCTGTCTAAACATTATGATGAATAGACTGGGCGACCTTAGAGGCGCAGTTGGAGACGGCGACTGTCATGGCGGAGCGCTCGGTCACTTTGGCGGAGTTGGCCGTGGCCGAGCGTGATGAAGCCAAGGAAAGGGCGGCGACAGCTGAGGCCAAGGCTGCAGCGCGGGAGAAGAAGATCGCCGTAGCCGAGGCCGCCGCCACAGTTGCATAGAAGAAGGCCGATGAAGCAGTCGATGAGTATAAAAGTACGGTCGCCCAATATTATCTCCAATAAGTTTCAATTGAAATATTATCTGACGCTTGTGTTGATACTTTGCAGAACTGCATCGACGGGTAAATGCTCAGTTCACCGACCTAGAATTGCGTTTAAGCAGCACTCAAGCGCATCTCGACCACTACCGGGCGGGGGCCGAGGTGCTCGTCAAGATGATTGACGGTGAATCAGCCAATGCCGAGTGGACAATGGAGTATTTTTTGGAGAGGCTTCAGGGGTCAGCGGCACGTCTTCGGGACCAAGCCCGGGACTTCATGCGGTCGGCGGCCACACACACGCTCGGGATAGTCCAAACGCTATACCCGACTGCTCTAATGGATCGCATCCAGGCGGGGTGGCCAACGAACATAGAGGAGTCCGACGTGGAGCGGATCTACGTGGAGGTAGAGGATACAGCGGCTGTGATTGTCCAAGATTTAGAACCGTATCCTGAAGAACCTGCCGAATAGATCAAACACGTAGAAAGAAACACCATGCATATATAGTTTAACTTTCAATGAAATGATATTTTAGAGTTTAAATTGTTCTGTGTCCAACCACTGTTATCTGATTTCCGAGTGATTGGTATAGCTGTAGTTCGCAGCGTAGAGAAATTGAGCCGCGTGCACGTGTATTTAACGTTCAGCTTCACAAGTAGTCGGAAATAACAAAATAAGAAGGTCGGGCAAACAACATGGTTTGATGGAATTGTGTCCAAGAGAATTCTGGGAGAACCGAAAGTTCTGGCCGAGGGCCGGAAGTTCTGGGTTCTGGAGCATCCGGAAGTTCCGGTTAGACCGGACGTTTTGGGCTAGCCCCAGTTTCGGTTTTCTGGAGGAGCCGGAAGTTCTGGTTTGACCGGAAGTTCGGGCTGCCTGGACAAACCAGAAGTTCCGGTTAGACCGGAAGTTCTGAGTCGAAATAAATTCGATACAGAAGGTAATTTTTGGTAGTTTCGGTCAGAACCGGAAGTTTTGGTCCAGGCGAACAGATTAGATCTGTTGGGCTTTAATACAAATTAAAGGCCCGTCACAGGGTACTATATAAAGAGAGGAGGGGCTAGCACGAAAAGGTTGCTGCTGCTGTTGCTCCTAGTTGAGAACCCTAGCAGCCACCTCTCTTCTCTCCTCGATTGCAAGGGTTGTGATCGATTTCCTCGATCTTACGAGTGGTGCTAGCACGCCGGCGCGAGGTGATCCTGTCCCCTCACGTGTGGATACCATGGAGACACTACTCCAATAGTGGTGCTCATCTTCTTCCCGTGGAGATCGCCGGATCGTAGGATCGTGTTGTCTTCATCACCGGATCACCGACGAACGAATAGAGCCGTGAGGAGTAGCTCGAGGACGCGCTTCATCGACTCTACTTCCGCTGCCGGAGCATGTCTCGAGGCTCAAGGTAACGATCCATGATCTCATTACACGCATGGTTCCTAGGCTAACGGGGTAAAATTTTGAAATTAAGCGTTAGCGTAGCCTCCCCATAACCCTACAGTGGTATCAGAGCCTACGTGCGTAGTGTTCGATCTAGATCGATCACATATGGCGATATGTGATAGAAATAGATTAGATCTATTGTTTTTGTCGTCGGATTTTTGGAAGTTCCAGTTGGACTGGAAGTTCCGGGTCAAAATAATTTTCGATACAGAATGTTATTTTCGGAAGTTTCGGTTGGACCGAAAGTTCCGGACAGAAATAAATTCCGTACAGAAGGTTATTTTTGGAAGTTCCGGGTGTACCTCGGAACTTTCGGGCCAAAATAAATTCGAGTCAGAAGGTTGATTTCGAAAGTTCCAGCCCTGAGTCGGAAGTTCCGGGCCCTTCGACCGGAAGTTCCGGTCCTCTGAGCCGAAAGTTCTGGGTTTGGTTCTGTCACGTCTAGATTCCGCCTAACTCGTTTTTGCAGGGAATGTTGTGACTGGTATGGCCTTGCAAAGTATATGATACTCACTTGTAATAACATGGCCTGCGTGTTATGGTTGATTACAGCCCAAGGCTGTTCAAATATTGTATGACCTGCGCGTCGACATATGATGCTTCTGCTTATATAATTAATATAGTGCTATTAGGTGTAATAGACTGATACAAGTTTATGGAGGCCTAAAGCGTGATGACCCGAAGGACAGGAACCATGGAGATGGAGATCACCATGCTATGTCACAGTTAATATGATTGCTTGTGATGTTTACTTATGTTCCTGCCAAACTATTCTTTCATGTTCTGTGTGCGGTAGGCATCGTTACCATGTTAGAATAGTTTCCCTCGGAAAATTAAGTATTGATGCTCTTTCCAATAGCTGCACCTACCAAGATTCTCGATCATCGATGGTGGGTCTGCCAAAGCAGGGTGCCGTCTTTTATCTTGACCAGTTAGGGTGGATGTTGGACATCACATGCATAGTATTTGTTTACTTAACAAAGCTATCAAAACGGTTCTGGGCTTTGGGGCATGGAGTTGGGAGTCGGGCATTGGATCCTACCCCAACAAATAAGAGTCACATATGATGTGATTAGCAAAGTGTTGCTTACCTATGTCACTAATCTTTTAGCAGTGATGCCAAAGCTCACTAGGAGTTAGATGAATATGGGTCTTGTCCCACAATGTGTCGTTAGAGGAAAAGCGATCATTTTACATATTGTGGCACATCTTTTATTTGATAGAAGATTAACATAGCATAGTCCTGAACTTTGCATTGTTGTTGTAGATCATGGCACCTACTGCAAAGAACACTTCCGTTTTTAATCTGTGACCTATCCTTGAAAGGGAGAAATTGTTTGGAACAAATTTTATAGACTGGTACATAAATTTGAGAATCGTTCTCAAACAGGATAATAAGGATTACATTCTAGAGAAACCCCACCCTGATGAACCAACGGATAATACACAAATTGCTAAAAGGTGGGCTTATAAGAAGCATGCTAGTGATTCAATTGATGTCAGCTATCTCATGCTTGCATACATGTCTTCTGAGCTTCAGAAGCAATATGAGGACCGGGATGCCTACGATATGATCGTGGGGCTGAAGGGCATATTTGAGAACCAAGCACAGACTGAGAGGTATAATGTGAGTCTTGTTTACTTGACAAGATGACTAAGGCGTCTTTCACTGATCAAAGTGAGAGGGCAAATGAATTGTCGGCCATTGTACATACTGATGTATGTGGATCAATGAGTTCTACAGGCAGAGGTGAATTCCAGTACTTCATTACTTTTACCGACGACTTTAGTAGATATAGTTACGTCTACTTAATGAGGCATAAGTCGGAATCCCTTGAAAAGTTCAAGGAGTTCCAGAATGAGGTACAAAATCATACTGGCAAGACAATCAAATTTCTGCTATCGGATCATGATGGTGAATATTTGAGCCATGAGTTTAATGATCATCTGAAGCAGTGTGGAATTGTTCCACAGCTGACTCCATCCGGTACACCTCAGTGGAATGGAGTGTCTGAACGGAGGAATCGAACTTTGTTGGACATGGTCCGGTCGATGATGAGTCAAACTGATCTTCCATTGTTTTTCTAGGGATTCGCTTTAGAAACTACTGCTTTCACACTAAACAGAGTTTCATCTAAATTTGTAGAGAGGACACCGTATGAGATATGGACTAGGAAGCATTCCGGACTGTCTTTTCTAAAGATCTAGGGCTGTGAGGCCTATGTAAAGCGTTTGACGTCTGATAAGCTCACTCTCAAATCTGATAAATGCTTCTTTGTGGGATATTCTAGAGAAAGCAAAGGATATTTCTTTTATAACCGGAAAGAAGACAAAGTGTTTGTCACCCGGAATGGTGTTTTTCTTGAGAAAGAGTTTCTCTCGAAAGAGCTTAGTGGGAGCATGGTGCGACTCGAAGAGGTTCGAGAACCACTAGAAAGTGTTTCTACTCCTACTGAACCGGACCTCGACATGCAAGATGTTGCAGAACCTGTTGTCGAGACACCAGCCCCACGTCGGTCGGAGAGGTTAAGTCGTGCGCCCGAGTGGTTAGCATTTTTAACCACTAGGCAGCGTGACATATTATTGTTGGACAATGATGAACCTAAGACCTATTCGGAAGCGATGATGGAACTAGACTCTGAGAAATGGCTTGGAGCCATAAGATCCGAGTTAGAATCCATGCGAGAGAATCAAGTTTGGAACTTGGTCGATCCACCCGATGGTGTAAAAACTGTCGAGTGTAAATGGATTTTTAAGAAAAAGATAGACGTTGATGGAAATGTTCACATCTATAAAGCACGATTGGTGGCGAAAAGTTTTAGGCAGATTCAAGGTGTTGATTATGATGAAACGTTTTCGTCCGTCGCTATGTTAAAGTCTATCCGGATCATCCTAAAAATTGCCATATTTTATGACTATGAGATATGGCAAATAGATGTTAAGACGGCTTTCCTTAACGGAAACCTAAGTGAGGATGTGTACATGACACAGCCTGAAGGTCTTGATGATCCAGAAAATGCTGGAAAAGTTTGCAAGCTGCAAATGTCCATTTATGGGCTGAAACAGACTTCTCGGAGTTGGAACCTTCGTTTTGATGAGATAGTCAAAGGGTTTGGCTTCATCAAGAATGAAGAAGAGCCTTGTGTTTTTACAAAAAGGCTAGTGGAAACTCACTTGTATTTCTGGTCTTATATATAGATGACATATTATTGATCGAAAATGATATTTCTATGCTAGATGCTATCAAGTCTTCGTTGAGAAAAATTTTCTCAAAGAAAGATCTTGAAGAGGCAGCATATATATTGGACATAAAGATCTATAGAGATAGATCGAGAAGGTTAATTGGATTAAGCCAAAGCATGGATATTGACAAGGTATTGAAACGGTTTAATATGCAGAATTTTAAGAAAAGTTTCCTGCCAATGTCACATGGTATTTCTCTCAGCAAGAGTCAGTATCCTTTGACACCTGATGAGCTGGAGAAGATGAGTGCGATCCCGTATGCCTCCGTAATCGGATCCATCATGTATGCCATGCTTTGTACACGTCGAGATGTTTCTTATGCTCTAAGTGTTATGAGCAGATATCAGTCAAACCCAGGTGAAAGTCACTGGGCGGTAGTAAAGAGTATCCTTAAGTACTTGAGAAGGACTGATGATATGTTCCTAGTGTATGGAGGTGATGAGGAGCTCGTTGTAAAAGGTTACACCGATGCTAGCTTCTATACCGACAAGGACAATTCACGATCATAATCTGGATTTGTGTTCTGCCTCAATGGAGGCGCAGAGAGTTAGAAGAGTTTCAAGCAAAAAACGGTTACATATTCAATAACAGAGGCCGAGTATATTACAGCTTCGGAAGCTGCGAAGGAGACAGCTTGGATCAGAAAGTTTGTTTCTGAGCTGGGTGTTGTCCCTAGTGCGTCCAGTCCAATAGACCTCTATTGTGATAATAGTGGTGCCATTGCGCAAGCCAAGGAGCCTATGTCACACTAGAAGTCCAAGCACATACTGCGACGCTATCACCTGATCCGTGAAATTATAGATAGAGGTGATGTGATGATATGCAGGGTGTACACGGATTTGAACATAGCTGATCCGTTGATGAAGCCTCTCTCACATCCCAAGCATGAGGCGCACTTGAGCTCTATGGGTATTAGATACTTACGTGAGTAAGCCGAGTGTATGTGAGAATAAGTTATTTTTGTCTATGCTGATGTACATTTGGATAATTGATTATCTTGTTCTTTGAATAAATATCTTTTACATTGATCAGCAAGTTGATAACTTGTTTATGAGACTCTTTGTGTTATGATGTTGTTCTAAATGATCCCTAATCTCATATCGTCATGTGGGACAATGATAATTTATAGACTAGCACATCTGTCTGATTGATGATCATGTTTCACAGATCATAGACATGGAGATATCAAATCAGTGATGTGGACTCATGTTAGTGAACATGGAGTTGGATAGACCCGCCTTGAGATACTGCTGGGATTGTTATTTTATATGTGCCATCAGTTGTCATCTCAAATTATGTACCTGCAAAATCCTTAGACCTGAGATCGTCATTGATTCCAGAGTGTGTAATAGCACACTTAGGGGCTTCCAAACGCTATTCCATAATAGGGTAGTTATAAAGATTGCTTTCGGGCGTATCACGAAATATGTCGTGGGATGTGAGAGGTCAAGATGGAATTTATCCCTCCTAAATAACGGGACAGACGTCTCTATGCCCCTCGAGGTAGTCGGATTGGAAAGTGCATGGCCATGCCACTATGATCAAAGAGTTGATCATGATTGAATCCACTACTTGATCGAGTGAAGTGTCGAGCTATCAACAATGGTGGCACAAATCTTGCCTTGAGCTTAACTGATGTCATGTGGTAAAGGGATTGGTGCGTGAGTATATCAAGGTTTAGAAAGTATGATTTTGACTTTGTATGCATTCGGGGGTTAATATGTGCTGCTAGGTACCGCTATTGATCAGCGATTTGGAAAGGGTTTCTGGGTAGCGACCGTTTGCATATGAACTTATCGGGTCGCACGCTTAAGGGTATTAGGTTTTAAAGCTTGTAAGAATTGACTCTTATGCAAGTGGGGATTGATGGAATTGTGCCCAAGAGAATTCTGGGAGAACCGGAAGTTCTGGCTTAGGGCCAGAAGTTCCGAGTTCTGGAGCATCCAGAAGTTTCGGTTAGACCGGAAGTTTCAGGCCAGCCCCAGTTTCGGTTTTCTGGAGGAGCTGGAAGTTCCGGTTTGACCGGAAGTTCCGGGCTGTCTGGACGAACAGGAAGTTCCGGTTAGATCAGAAGTTCCGGGTCAAAATAAATTTGATACAGAAGGTTATTTTTGGAAGTTCTGGTTAGAACCAGAAGTTCTGATCCAGGCGAACAGATTAGATCTGTTGGGCTTTAATACAAATTAAAGGTCCGTCACAGGGTACTATATAAAGAGAGGAGGGACTAGCACGAAAAGGTTGCTGCTGCTATTGCTTATAGTTGAGAACCCTAGCCACCACCTCTCTTCTCTCCTCGATTGCAAGGGTTGTGATTGATTTTCTGGATCTCACGAGTGGTGCTAGCACGCCGGCGCGAGGTGATCCTATCCCTGAACATGTGGATACCGTGGAGGTCCTACTCCAATAGTGGTGCTCATCTTCTTCCCGTGGAGATCGCCAGATCGTAAGATCGCGTCGTCTTCATCGCCGGATCGTCGACGAACGAATGGAGCCGTGAGGAGTAGCTCGAGGACGCACTTCATCGACTCTACTTTCACTGCCCGAGCGTGTCTCGAGGCTCAAGGTAACGATCCATGATCTCATTATACGTATGGTTCCTGGGCTAACAGGGTAAATTTTTGAAATTAAGCGCTAGCGTAGCCTCCCCATAACCCTACATGGTGAACGGCGAGCCCCCGAGTGGGCAACAAATCTCAACAATAACTCATCAAAGCTAGAGCGGGTCATAGACTTTATGTTAGAGTGATGAAAAGACAAGCACTCAGGGTCGGGCGGGTAAAAAGAAAAAAATGATAGTAAAGAAAAAATAGAAAGAACATATTTACTAACCCAGGATAAGAATACGTAGCTTGTAACATCATGGGTAAAAGCGGCGAAGATACTCGATATTCTAGGAGTTAGACACATTGGCCGTCTTCGCGCATCAGTCGATAAGAGCCTGGTCGGGTTACTTCTGTTATAATGAATGGACCCTCCCATGGAGCAGAGAGCTTGTGAGCACCGACTGCAGACTGTACTCGACGCAGGAGCAGGTCGCTGACTTGAAACGACCGACCATGTACGTTGTGGTCGTGACATCATCGTAGAATTTGCTAGTACCGATCAGACTGAATGGCTGTAGCCAAGCGAGCTTCTTCGAGACTGTCGATGTCCTCTTCTCTTGTTTGTTCGGCGGTACCCTGATCATACTCCTGGATCCTTGGTGACTCATGAAGCATATTTATCGGTAAAATGGCTTCCGACCCATATACTAGAAAAAACAGAGTCCGACCGGTGACTCGACTAGGCTGAGTGCGAAGTTCCTAAAGAACTGCTGGCAATTCCTTCATCCACCGACCGTCATATTTGTTGAGAGGGTCAAAAACTCTAGCTTTTAAACATTGAAGTATCATGCCGTCAGCGCGTTCACATTGACCATTTGCCCTTGGATGTGCCACAGATGCGTATTTAACTTGAATACACCGGTCTTCGCAGAATTTCCAAAAATCATTGCCAGTGAACTGAGTGCCCAGATCGGTAATAATCTGGTTAGGAACACCATACCGATAGCATATACCTTGGATAAACTCTGTGGCTTTCTTGGCTGTGCTGTTTCGGAGTGGCATAACTTCGATCCACTTTGTGAACTTATCAATTGCGATGAATAGGCGATCATATCCCTGGGAGGCCTTCTGGAATGGACCGACCATATCAAGTCCCCAGCATGCAAACAGCTACGAAAGGCGAATGGTCTAGAGAGCTTGAGCAGGGAGATGGTATTATCTGGCAAAAAATTGATATCATTGACAGCTCCTGACTAGTAGCTTAGCATCTTCATTGGCAGTTGGCCAATAAAAGCCTGACCGGAAGGCCTTGCTGACTAGTGTCCGAGCGTCGGCATGATTTACACACAAGCCCAAGTGTACTTCTTTTAGTATATCCGACCCTTGGGATTGAGTGACACACTTCATGAGCTCTCGGGTTGAGGTGGCCCTCTTGTATAATTCTGTCCCTATAACAATATATTGCTTGCTCCTTCGGGCGAGACGGATAGCCAGGTTGTTGTCTTCAGGAGCTTTGGCGGTAAGGATAAAGTCGATGAAGGGTTGGCACCAGTCTTCAGCATCTTTGGTGATACCCAAGACAGAAGGCGTTTCCTTGGTGTCCAAGGGTTGCGCTTCTTCAGCTTGAACCGATGGTTTGTGGAGTTCTTAGAGAAAAACACCACTTGGCACCAGCGCTCGGGAAGATCCCAATTTGGCGAGGAGGTCGGCGGCCGAGTTCTCTTCCCGGGGGACGTGATGGAACTCGAGGCCATAGAATTTACCTTCTAACTTGCGAACCTCCGTGCAATATGCATCTATTTTATCGCTGATACAGGACCAGTCTTTGTTGACTTGGCTGATGACCAATTGGGAATCTCCATATACCATCAAGCGTTTAACTCTAAGGGAGATAGCAATCCGTAAGCCGTTGATGAGTGCTTCATACTCGGCTGCATTGTTGGATGTCGTAAACAGAAGTTGAAGAACGTACTTCAGGCGTTCACCTTGGGGGAGATCAGAAGTACTCTAGCACCTGCTCCATCGATGCTAAGAGAGCCATCAAAATACATGACCCAATGCTCCGGGGTCTCTACAGTCGGTAGAATCTGAACCTCTGTCCACTCGGTGATGAAGTCAGAGAGAGCTTGAGACTTGATGGCCGTCCGGGGCTTGAAGTTGACGGTATACTCACCCAACTCAATGGCCCACTTGACAATCCGACCAGTAGCGTCTCGATTACGGAGAATGTCGCCGAGTAGAAATTCCGTAATAACTTCGACCGAGTGCGCCTAAAAATAATGCTTAAGCTTCCTAGCGGTGATGAGCACGGCATAAAGTAGCTTCTGAATCTGAGGGTATCGTACTTTTGATGGTCCGAGCACTTCACATATAAAATACACCGGTCGTTTAACCGGGTAGGCGTGGCCCTCCTCTGGGCGCTCGGCGATCATGGCGGTACTGACCACGCGTGTCGTGGTGGAGATTTAGAGGAGCAAAGTTTCTCTAGGGGTCGGCGCAACCAGAACAGGCGGCGTGGTGAGAAATTTTTTGAGGTTGGTGAAAGCCTGGTCGGCTTCCGAAGTCCAATTAAAATTGCCCTCTTTTTTCAACAATTTAAATAATGGCATTCCCCGCTCGCCGAGTCACGAGATGAAACGCCCGAGTGCCGTCATGCAGCCGTGGAGTCAACCACTTGATCAATGCGCGGCAGCGGGAAAATATCTTTTGGACATCGCTTATTAAGATCGGTGTAGTCAATGCATATTCTCTATTCTCTATTTTTCTTTTTTACAAGGACTAGGTTTGCTACCCAGTCGGGATGATACATCTCTTTAATAAACCTAGCTGCTAGCAGTCGTATGACCTCCTCCTTGATGGCCTCTTTACGCTCCTAAGCGAATCGACGTATCTTTTGCTTGACCGGCTTGGCGGTCAGGAAGACATGGAGTTCATGCTCGATCAGCTCCCTTGGTATGCCTGGCATGTCGGAGAAATGCCAAGCGAATATGTCGATGTTGGCGCGGAGGAAGCTGACGAGCGCACTTTCCTATTTAGGATCTAGCGCTGTCCCGATAAGCGTCGTCTTGGAGGGGTCGGCGTCTGAGAGCTGAATACTCTTATACTCAGCTGACGATGGCGACATGCCCGATGTCGATGGTGCGGTGGTCGGATGTCGAGGTTAGCGGTCGGCGTGGTCTTGGCTGCCTAGACGATCTCTTCCACTCGGACGGAAATATCCACCGCTTCTCCCAAGACGTGGTTTTCCTGTTCACAGGCGTGGGAGGTGGCGACATCTCCCTTAATAGAAAAAGCCCCCGCTGGTCCTAGAACTTTGAGGACCAGGTATGTATAATAGGGCACTGCCATGAACTTGGCGAGGGAGGGCCTACCAAGCACAGCGTGATAGGCAGTCTCGAAGTCAGCAATGTAGAATTTAACGTGCTCGGTCCTAAAATTATCCCGAGTGCCAAACATCACCGGCAGAGTGAGAGTGCCGAGCAAAATGGAGGCCTTCCCCGAGACAATCCCGTAAAAAGGCATATCCGTCTTCTGGAGCGCCAACTCGTTGATGCCCAGTGCGGAGAGAGTCCCCTTGAACAGGACATCAAGGCCGCTACCACCATCAATTAGCACCCTCTTAAAGCGCACCTTCAGGATCACTGGGTCGACCACTAGTGGGAACCGACCCGGCTTGGGGACATCCGTCCACTGGTCATCCAAGCTAAAGGTGATTGGGATTTTCGACCGCCGCAGGCGTTTGATCGTCCTGTCGCTGATGGTGTTAACGTGACTGGCAAGCAGCTTTTGCTGGCGCTTGGACTCTGTCACAATTGCTTCGCCAAAGATCATGGAGACCATCCGAGCGGGCTCCTGGAAGTCATTTTTGGCCGGGAGGTCGGCATACTTGTCCTCCCGGCGAGTCTTCTTCTTTTTATCATCCCGGCGACGCTTGTTTTGCCGGGGATTTTCTTCCGCCTCTTTGACCATTTGGTTCTGCAGCTGGTAGCATCGGCGAGTGGTGTGGTTGCTATTGGGATAGAAAATGCAGGGCTTGTCCAGCATCTCCTGTATCACCGAGTTCCCTCGTCCCCGGGATCAGGGTTTCTCCTCGGTAATCATGACTTGTTCATATTTCCTCTTTCGATCGGGAGGACTCTGGTTTGTCGCGATCGTCACGCCGCGGTGATCGGCGATGATCTTCCGAGCACTTCTTGTCTTTGCGGGACTCTCGAGTGGTCGGGTACATTTGCTCCCGTTCAGTGTCCTCGGCATTGGTGAATTGCTCGGCGGTGGTGATCATCTCGCCTAGAGTCGCTGGCTTATTCATCACCAGGTGGCAAAATAACTCCGATGGCTTTCTTAGTCCATCCTAAAATATAGACATAACGTCAGCGTCAGAGATGCTGGTGATGGTGTTCCGTCGCTCGAAAAAGCGGCGAATGTAATCCCGGAGGGACTCGTCGCTCTTCTGGCGTATCTAGCACAGGTCGTGCCGTGAGGTCGGCCTTTGCTAGGTGCCTTGATAGTTGGCGATGAAGACATCGCACAGCTGATCCCAGGAGTTGATGGAGTTCTCTTGGAATCCTGCCAACCAGCTGATGGAGGCTGGTGAGAGCATGACAAGGAGATAGTTTGCCATGATGTTGTGGTCCCCTCCCGCTGCTCGGATGGCCGTGTAATACAGCCGCAGCCATTGGGAGGGATCGGTCTTGCCGTCATTGGGTTCGATCCCCGATGGACGAAAGCCTCTTGGCCGTACCACCCGGCGAAGTCGCTCGGTGAAGGCTGGGAAGCCGTTGTGGCGAGAGTGGACGTCCTCGCGCCGGCTAACTCCTCGCGTCCCATGGCTCCGATCTAAGCGCTCCCGATGATGGAGCTCGCTGCGTTCACGCCGTTCGTGGCGGTGATAGATGATGTTACGCGCATCACGTGCCTGGTCGATAATTTCATGGGCATCACCCGAGAAAGAGCTCCCCTGCCGATC
>KE372888.1:235359-248623 GCA_000418225.1 Zizania latifolia | reverse complement strand
GCAATAAAGAGTATTATTCTGCAATCTCCCTCAATTCTATCTAGTCTCCCTCCGTTCTTCAGAGATAGCGTGGCAAGGGGATCCGCCCCGCGCCGGCTACGAGCTACGCAGCCAGGGGCCTCCCGCCCTAGGGGCCGAGGCCCTTGACAAACACAGTGTGCCATTTCTCTCCACTAGGAAAATGACATGATCAAAATGTATTGTCTTGTTCTGACCTTTGCAATCTTTTTTTATTCTGCGTATGAACCTTAAAGATTCTCCTTTCATTTGACAGAGATATGGGATGCCATATTGATGATTTTATTGCCGTTGTGGCCCATACATATCTTATCAAAGATGGACCGGTGACTGGAAGAGCAGCAGATGTTCTTGCTGTTGCCAACACAGCAACAGAAGTTGCATTGAGGCCTGTTAGACCTAGGAAGAAGGTGCACAGAAGTCCTGTTAGACCTAGGAAGAAGGTGCACAGAAGTGTTTCTATTTCTTTTCTCATTTTCTCTTTTGTAACTTGTGCTGTTTATATAAGGTTGACTGTTTCTTATGCATATATGTTTCTTTATCTTATTATGCTTTTGTACTTGTGCTAGCCACACAACTGTTTGGTAGTGCCTAAATATTATTCCTTCTCTGCAATGAATTATTCAGTTCACATTTCACATGTTTTTTTGTGTTTGTGTTAGAATTCTGTCGTCGCTAACGCCACGGTAAAAATTCTGTAATTGGTGTTTTTATGGTTGAGGAATGATGAAATTCCCTTTCCTAGATGCACATTTCATAATCGACATGAATTTAGCACTTTTGTAGTTTTGCTGTTGGGGGCATTTTGTTAAATGTCAGGTTCACTTTGCTTTTGGGGGTATAGTTATAGGTGCGGCAGCTATTGGACTGAAACCTCATGGCACCACAATATTGCTTTTGGGGGTATAGTTATAGTCTTGCAGGTTGCGGCAGCTGTTGGACCTCTGAACTGGAAATCCCAGAACACAAGCTATTACATCCTGATCTGATGGCAGAATGGTAACAGATAAGTTAAACTGTTTTCACGAGAAAAATGAGTTACAACTGTGCCTATGCCCCTCGACTCGTTTGGTTGTTCTTCTACCTACCTTGCAACCAACCTCAGAAAAACGGTGTTTGACTTTTAGATCAAAATTAGACTATATTTATTGTCTTTTGATTTTTACCGTAGCGTTAGCTCGGGCACACTACTAGTGATGAGTAACACACCAATGTAATGCCTTTTTTACTTTGAACTGACATGCACAAGGCATGCTAATAACCACATATATAATACAACATAGAGAAATTCAATTATTAATTCAATTCCTTGGTTAGTTTAGAAAAAAATTGATAATTTATTGTTTTTAAAATGATTCCTTATTATGATGTAATCGGAGATAATGATACGTAAGACTATTTAAGTTTATAATAAATATGAATATGAGTTAGCACGATAAAATTAAAAAACACTTCTTTACGTTGGCAAATTATCGGATCACTCCGTAAGTTCTCTGCAGTTTTTTTTTCACAGAACTATATATTGGCAGCTGAAATTGGATAACTATTCGTTGGGCCATCACTACCGCCCCCGAGTTTCACGAACCTATACGGAATTGTTACCTGCGGCGGCGGAGGGAGCGATGGCGAAGGAGGGCGGCGCCGGTGGGGAGCGGGAGGAGGCGGAGGGGAGGATCGTGTGGAGGGAGGAGGCGCGGAGGTTCGAGACGCCCGACGGCGAGGCCTACCTCCAGTACCGCCTCCTCCCCCAGCCGCGCTCCTCATCCGGCGGCGGCGGCGCGACGACCGCGGTGATGGACCTGGTGCACACCTACGTGCCGGGGAGCAAGCGCGGGCAGGGCCTTGCCGCGCGCCTCTGCGACGCCGCCTTCGCCCACGCCCGCCGGCACGGCATGC
The DNA here is from genome assembly GCA_000418225.1 of Zizania latifolia. NCBI lineage: Eukaryota > Viridiplantae > Streptophyta > Magnoliopsida > Poales > Poaceae > Zizania > Zizania latifolia. The sequence goes on along the minus strand of KE372888.1, from coordinate 246,709 downwards.
GCGTCCTCCCCACCTGCTCCTACATCTCCGTAACCCTCTCCCCCTTCCCAAATCCCAACACCAAACCATTTCCCCTTTCTTTTCCTTTTCCTTTAGTTTCTTCCTTCTCTTCGTGCTAGGAGAATTCACGGCAGTGATCTTTTTTTTTGCGACGCGATGGTTCGAATTCTCTTTGACGCGATGAACTGAAGATAATTTAGTATTCTAGCGAAAGGTCAAATTTTAGGGCGACGGTAGCAAGATCATCTGACGCCTTGTTTGTGCAACTGCAGGACACGTACCTCCCCCGCAACCCATTGTGGAACGAGCTCGTGTTTACGGAGCAAGAACCCAAACCCAGCAGCATGTAGTAGAATAAAAGGGAAACTTGCTCAAAGCTGCCCTAAATAGTCAGCTATATATGCAACTGATCTAAATGCATCTTGTAAGTCATACATCGCAGATGATACTGGTGGAGAATGGAGATGTTGTTTGTCTCTTGTAAGTCATATCTCAGAACCATTTTTTTTTTTGTGCAAAACAGCAGCAGCTCTGCTTGCTGCCGATACAGAGATGCATGTGTATGTCTCTATTCTGGCAATGTAAAAAGGCACCATAAGGCATATTATTCCTATGCAAGCTACCTGAATTACAAATTTAAATCATCTGATGTGTATATTATGCATATACTGCTGCTAACTTGCTTGATATGTGGTTACCCTAGAACAAAAATGATTGTCATGATCATCATGACACCAAAGGCTTGTGTTAGACGAAGCTGCGCAGATGACGCCCTTGTCTTCGTCGAGTTCGACTTCCAGGTATATATGCCACCTTCATCTACCATTTCCTCCTTATTTGTACCTGTTCTGTTAGGGCATCGTTTTAGGCTTGGAATGAGTCGTTTAACACCGCAACATCGTGATGCAAGATTTGTAAGCTATTGTGGTTTATCAACCAATCTGGGCACTTGGCATTGCTGTGTACATCTAATTTTGTTGGCACAGTGACAGTGGCACCCCCGGGAATGATCTACCATGAATAACTTGTTTTGTTTAAGAGTCTATATGAAAATTGTGTTGCTGTTATTCTTATGGAAGAATTTCTTTCATATATGGGTCTTCCCGCTTGGAGCCATTACTCGTGTTTGTTAAAAATTTAACTATTTTTTTGTTAAAAATTATGTTGCTGTAAATATAGATACTTGCAACAGTGGAGGATTATTTCTGAACAACGGCACTGAAATTTGGCGTTCAACGGACTACGGCCTCCTTCTAGATGGCTTTGTCTTATTTATAAGACAGCTTAAGCTTAATGCTCTAAATAAGTTGTTGTCAAAAAAAACTACGAGAAACTCGTTGTGCTATTCGAAACGGCTTGTGAAACCATTTAAATTTTTAAAAAATCAAATGACTTTTAATATAAAATGAAAGAAGTATATATCAGCAAAGTAGATGAGGAAAGAGAGATGAATTCCAACTTACAAGCAACATTGAGACCTGTGCTCTTTTAGCAGAAAGGCGCAGCCTGCAAAGCACTGCCTGTCTGCTTCTTCTATGCTCTTCCATCCTCTCTCCAAAACCATTCAAAACAACTCACTACTTCACTAAAAAATGGAACCCAGCCTGACTTTGCTTTTGAATATGATCACCCTACCAAACACTACAACAGTTAATTATTTACATATAGCCAAATCCCACACATATATGCCAGGTTGTTTGATTGGCTGGTTCAGAATTGCAGCTTATATTTTTTTAACACTAGCAGTCAAGTCTCTGTTATGTCTGAACAGAACACTGTGTAGGAACCATCCCATTTGAACTGAACACTGTTTATCATTGGGACTTAATTCGCTGTTGTACATAATGACCTTGTTATTAAACATTAATAACAGTTAGGTCGTACTACTCTTAGTGCTTTCCTGCTTGGCGTCTCTTGATAGACCAGTCTAATCAACCAAGCATCTAGCCAACCACCACATATGGTATATTAATACTGCCATTTGCTAACCATCACTTGGAACTTGAGAGTTTCTTCCTGTTCCTTTCTCTCTCCTCTCTCTCTCTAGCCATTTCATGAGGTAGATAAGAAGTTGCAACGTCCATGACAATTGAACACAAAGCTAGTGACATACACCATAGACAGAGTCTTCCTTGGAGAGAGCAGCAGGTAGGTAGAGAGAGTAGAGCCGGAGCAATGCAAGGTTGCAGCTTTGCAGACATGGAGGAGTTCACATTCCCCAGCGTCGCACTGGAGCAATATTGCAACGCCAAGAAGCTACCTTTCCCTCACTTTGCCTCCCCGCCGCCGTGGTTCGGCACCGGCGGCGTGGACGCGGCGGCGCGCTATCACCGGAGGAGCTTCTCGGCCGTCGAGCAGGGCGATGGCGAGGACACGGGGAGAGGCTGCCACTACTACTCCTACGAGTACGACGGCCATGGCTCCGCGAGGTTCGCCGGCGAGGAGAGCAAGATGGACGTGCTGTGGGAGGACTTCAACGAGGAGCTCACCCTCGCGCCGCCGCCGTGCCCGCTGAGCAAGGAGTGGACGAAAGAGGCGTGGCTCGCAGGCGACGGCACCCCCGCCGCCGCTGAGATGCTCCGCCATGCTGCTGCCGCCGCTGCGGCGGCCGGCTCCGGCAGCGTGGTCCGGCGGGGGAGGCTGAGCTTGCTAATGATGCTGAAGCTGCTCAAGAAGCTCTTTTTGGCGCACAAATCCAATGCTGCATCAAGAACGGCGCCACCAATCTGATCTTTGATTTGGACGCGCAGACAGAAGCTGTGTAGATTGCATGCATGATATACCAACCAGGTGTATATATCGACGGATCAATACATTTTCACCCTAATAGCCACATGCACAACCCAGATGATGAATCATAGTTAATTAATGTCTATGACTATTTTCTTTTTCTTTCTCCTCTTTTACTGATGAATGTTCCAATAATTTTTTGGGAGCGGTTCCCTGCAGTCACCTCAGACTGCAGGGGCAGTCGCCTCTCTTAACCGTCCAATCTCCAACGGACGGTACGAAGTCCCCTTCGCTGTCCCGAAGCCCCACTTCGAAGTGAGACCCACCATCGCGTAGCCTCCCTCCGGCACCGTCCGATCTGTGGCAACTATACTCTACAGTCAGGGCCCGACTCCCTTAACCGTCCAATCTCCAACGGACGGTACGAAGTCCCCTTCGCTGTCCCGAAGCCCCACTTCGAAGTGAGACCCACCATCGCGTAGCCTCCCTCCGGCACCGTCCGATCTGTGGCAACTATACTCTACAGTCAGGGCCCGACTCCATAGGATCTCATTTGCAATTTTTTATGGGTCTGTGGCACTTCTGAGTCTGGTGCTCTGATCCTTCTCAATTTTTGCTTTTGGATTTGGCCTGCTTGATACTTTGATTTGTTGCCAGAACATACTTCTTTTTTTTCCTTCCGGATGCCAGAACATATATACTGAAACGAATGAACCCAACTGCCAACTGGTTTCTGTCCGAAGTAAGAATATACATGATCAAGCCAAAGAGCAAGACAATTTGCTTCCCTTTGTTGTATTCATCGACCACCATACAGGCGAATATTGGTCCTAAAGCTTAAAGTTCACACATGAATGATGAATACATGATTACACACTACAAGTTACTTACATCATGGAGCAATTCATGATCAAGTGATTCATCCATATTAAAAAAAACTCAAATCTAAAGTGGTTTTAGCCGTTTAGATGTCGCTAAATTGTAGTAAATAATAAAAGGCAGATTAAATGAATATAAGCTCTTTATCGTTACAAAAGATGAACCGAATATATAACGGGACAGCGGGACCTCTTGTGCATATATAATGCTTCACTGCATTATGGCATCTATCCAAGATAAACAGCAAATTAAGGAAGGGCCATGTGGAAGACATACAACAAACTGGTTGGTCCCAAGTAGACAGCAAAAATTAGTTGTACAGAATGCAGTGTGCATGTCAGCAAGATGTCATGGCATACCAATCTCTGCACTTACTTGGTAGGTAGCATGGCAGAAGATAATGAGTACCCTTTCACAAGATATGTTGTTGATCTCACAGTAGATAACCATGGAAGAATAACACTCAATCCCTCAACTAGAGTACTTACAAACGTCCTGAAACTAGCAATAATGCTAAGCAATGGGAATATGGGATAACAAGTTCATATGATTTCACAGATTATCTGATTGACATCGTATCTAACAATCTTGACTGTTTTTAGACCAGAGGCAGTTTGGGGGAAAAACAAACGGTACAAGTAGACTATCATGTGTTTTTAAACCTCTTTATGAATCATGCTCAGCCCAACTTTAACTGTTATCACAGGACATTGCAAGGATAAAAAACTAGGGGTCACTAAATAAACTTCCAGTGTCATAACGTGTACTTATTTTTCAATAGTGTATTTGTGAAGGAAACATGAGATTACATGCCTAGAGGAGCATAAGAATTATTATGAAGGGCACCACAGGTACAAGGAATGAAGAGTACCAGTATCTATCTTAAAGAAACATCTATCTGTTGATCCACTAAGTACAAAACAACTCTGCCACAAGAGCATCATTCTTCCGATTGAGGATGGCTTCATTACTTTCTCCTGAGTCATCTTGCAAGTAGAAATAAAATAACTCAGCTAATCAAACAGAAGAGCATGTGATTTCTTGTCATAATGGAATCAAATTGAACAGGCTCGGGTCAAAAGGATCCAAAAAACAAGCTGCAATTTAGTACCTAGTTTGTACTGTGCCATGATGCACAAGACACTCGGTTTATCGGTTATCGCTGTCAAGTGTCAACCGTAAGAAAACCTAAAAGAACCTGTAAAAGAAAATTATATGTCAACTAGAATATAATTCCACTCAGTATATAAATGACAAAGATAACTATGGGTAATGATAATTAGAACAGAGCTTTCTATAGAGCAGTTCGCACAGTGTATGGCATGGTTGACATCCTACTTATCTAGTGTCAAAAGAAAAGTCAATGCTAGTATGATGCTGATTCTGCCTTCCCAATCTGACCAAGTAGAGCTAACTACTGTTCAAACAATTTGGTAATCGTAAAAGTAGAACATACTTTTATTTGATGGCTGCAGAGAAGCATGTCGGTATTGCTTCATCACTTGGAAATGTTTTTCAGCAGTCCAGTCAAAGAACCACAGTGTGTTGATTTGTACTCGCACCGCTCACAACAGGATTGAAGTAACTGAATAACTCTCAGACACCTGGGAAAAACCAAGCATAAACAACAAACGGAGTCATGAGTCCTATATATGTCATTAACTTACTTTTTTGAAATACATATCCCATTAGCTTACATAATACAAAGTCAAAGTGTTTCTCAAACTATATGCACAGTATTACCTAGTAGCATAGTTTAAATGCTCATTCATACTAACGCTTATTAGTTTCATCCAGTAAAAACAGTAGACAGTTCTGTGCTTTTGTCCTAGCAAATGGATGAATGTTTGGTATTAGTACAGCAAAATGGTAAAAAAATCAAGTGTTCCAGATGTATGGACATGAATCATAGTTACAATAACAAACCTAATGCACTTTCCATGTACATGGTTGAACACAATAATGAAAGGAGCCACACTCACAAAAAGAATGCAAGCATGGGAAAATATGACGAATTGACACTAATGTATAGTTAACCACAATTATTTAAACAAATTATTGTTTTACCATCCATCCTATACTACAGATTTCTTGATAAAGGGGTGATGCTATTGATGTCCAATATTGCTAGTCATAAATAAATAAATAATAAACAATTAATGGCTAACTTTACAGACAACTCCAACATATTCCAGTCCAACAAATGTATCTTGGAATTATTACATTCCTTTGAAAAGGAAGAAGCCCCTGGCCGTCTGGCCCTAATGCATGCTCAAATTGAGCACTGATTAAAAGTTTAAAACTCAAGGGTTAGCTCATCCAGGCCCTGTGAAATTGATTAAAATACCTTTTTTGCTGAAGGCACAGGACCATACGCAGGATATTCAGAAATGACATTTAGACTTACATTTATCCTCAATTTCTTTCAGGTCAACAAAGAGGTGTTGCAAATTGCAACCGCAACAAATGGCATAGATGGCAAATAGGTAATGCAAATACTGTTTCACTAGAATCTGTCATACATGATAGCCACTAAGCTAAACTTATTGCAAAAAGCGAACGAGCGACCAACTGAACCAGCTCGCTTGACCAAACACTCGAAGCAAGCATCATCTTGCTGCCACGACCATCCATCAGCATAACCTCAACTTCCCCAACAACAATGGCCATCTTCTGCATAACCCTAACACAACAACAAGGCATGGCCGCTGGCAACGACGAGGGCATCATCATCAATCCGTAAAGCTACCATTAGATCTTGATCGCCACTAAGCCCTAAACCGATGGTTCTCCAGGTCGTCCCGTTCCCAAACCTAGTAAGGTGTCGGGAATCCGCCCAAATATCCTAATCCCCATCAATCCGTAGCAAGTTGGAATTGGAATTGGAGAAAAATGAAACAAAAAGGAGAAAAAGTTGGAATTGGATGAACCGCGTGCATACGCACCTCCTGGAATCGAACATGTTCTTGGAGAGGCAGGCCTGGATGTCGCACGCCTCCTTCTTGCACGGCTCCTTGCTCTGCTGCGCCATCTCCTCCACCTCCTCCTCCTCCTCCCCCCACCGCTCGGATCAAAGCCGAAGAGACGGCGCTGTGTCTCGGAGTTGACACGCACGCACCGAGCGAGCAGAAGAGGACATCAATGGCGGCGTCCGCTTCTTTCTAGAAGAAGAGGGATTCGTCACAAATGGGCCGAATCATCCGGCCCATTATCCAATCCGTCCATCCGGGCCGTCGTGAGATTGGGCTGAAAGGACCGGCCCAAACTGCATGCACCTATCAGTGGAAATAAATCAAAAACCGAATCAAACTTCAAGTCTTTTTATTTTTTAATATTTGGTTTTTTTTGTTTTAAGAAAATTTTGATTTTTAAATAAAATTCAAGTATATTTTTTAATATTTGGTTTTATTTTTTAAGAAACAGAAAAGTTTATAATTTATAATACTATATTAAATTATTATGTAGCCTTAATTTTATATATTTTAATAATTTAAAAGTAGTAATAACATATTTGAGTTAAAATTGAATCGAATTGTTTTAATTTTATTTATTCTAGCTCATTTGTAATTTTTTTTAAAAAGAATTTGATAGAAATTAGAAACCGTGAAAAACTATTACCTATCCGTACCAGTGGTTGCCATCTGCAGAATTTAGCACCTCCCAAAAAAACGAAAGGAAAAAAATGCAATTTTTTTGCGAGAAAAGAACACGATGAGATAGCGAAAGGAGGCGGGGAAGATTCTGGGTGAGAGAATCATGTGGTGGTTCATGGACGATGCTCCCTGTTGAAGAGATAATTTCGCTCGTCTTCTTTTGGATTTCACATACAAGGGAAAAGAGCGAAGCAAGAAGGGACAGAGCGAGGAAGAGGGAGATTCCTGAAGCTTTCTTCGCAGCAGGGGATGGAGCAGCTGTGGGCGCCATCCCTTCCGATTCTTGGAGGTAGGTCAAGCTACTTCTTCTTCAGGCCAGTTCATCTTCCTTGAGCTGTTGTGTTGTTCTTAGTACATGTCAGCCATGCCTACCATCTGCTTGTGGAAATGCCTAGGTGCAGAGTGCAGTGAGTGACTTATCTTTTCAAACTGCAGTGAAGCTAGACTAGATTGCAGTGAGTTATGGTATTTGATTAGCTTTCTGGGTCAAACATCTTGCAGTAGAACAGATGGACTGAACGATGCCCTGATTTTTCTTAGATATGGGGAGATGAGACTTGTCTTTTCGAATTTGTCGAAATTACACAGGAACTTAGGCGGTGGATTCGTAACCTTGTGTTCGCGCCATTGCACCCCAAGAGAGTTCTCATGCTCCGATTACGCACTCTGTTCATTGACACTGTACTTGCAACATTGGTTCGAGATGTCATTGGCTGCCACAAACAATGGTTCCGGCCTTTTAGTTTAATTTAGTTTTCTATAATGGGTGACATCTTAACTTCAATCTGAACGAATGCCATCTAGACAAGAATATATCTATTCATCTCCTTGCAGATTGCAGTGAAGCTATCCTGATAACATCTATCTCAGCTCCTTGTAGCCGCTTATGGCAGACATACCTGACCAGAGTGGTTTGGTTTACAGCCACACCCACACCACCAAAAAAAACAAAGCCTATTGCCACTAATAGGATGGATTGCTGAATACACATCCTTCTCAATCTATTTTTTTGATATAATATAATCGCTGCACAAAATAACTCTTGCTTCAGGATATAACTTTTTTCTACCACCTATTGTTTAGGTATGTATTGTTTTATGCTCTTGTTATTGATTATATAGTTTGTTTTCAATCCATAGATGCCGTAATTATAATTGGTGTAACATATTTTGGGCACTGTCTCCTTTTCTTTTAGGAAGGATATTGCCTATGCTCCAGCGTTATTGTGTTTTTGGAAGTCATCATCCCTTAACGTGGAGAAGGTTACAGATTACTGGAAAAAAACAGAAGCTAAATGGGTGTTGGATTGCATACTGCTCAGCAAGTGACAATGAAACTTCTACTTCAGACATACATGGTGCTAGAAAAGACACAGCTTTGCCTGACAGTTTACTTCATGATGCTCGTATTCTCTATTGTGCATCTCCAGCCATGGGTCATAACAAGGTAAGCTCGTTTCATTGTTTTGTTTTAAAGAAGCTTTCATGTTTGGTCTTCAACTATGATGAAATTCTCAGCGTTCAAGAACATAAGCAGTAAAACTTCATTTAAATGTTATTACTGATAACTTAGTGCTGATTGGAAAAGGCACCCAACCATTTCTTGACTCTGGAGTTTATACATGTCTGTAGCACATTATTGTTATGATACTGAGGTATATATTTTAGTATTTTACTTTTGGAGAGACAAATAAGCATGAATAATATGCCAGAAAGAGCAGCTTGTTTTAATTTTTTTAACCATCTTATTTAGGCCTTTGATGGTCATGTGGATCAGGACAGAGAAATATTAGATTGCTGAACAACGTGATGTCTGAATATCTGATCTTTCTTTGACAAGTCATCTACAAGAGTGCTTGGTAGTGTAACAAATAGTATTACATTTTGTTCAAACTGGAGTAAACAAAGCTTAATAGCCTTTAAATGAAAATAGATCTAGTTCATTTATAGTTTTTGTGGATAAGGCTCCTGATTTAATTATTTATTTCTTTTTCGTCTGTTAAAGATTAAAATTGCCGTTGAACCATGGTAGTTAAATCTTTGTTTTGAATAAAGACATCCTTTCGTTACTGTCTTACTTTATAGATTATAAACTTGTGCACACAAAATAAAAGTCTTGAAAAAGAAAGTTATCAGGAAATTGATGATATGTAAGTTGCCTCATCTGGTTTATATCATAATTGTGTCCTTTTATGTACTGGTATGCAGGAATCACATCCAGAATCTAACAAAAGAGTGCCTGCAATAGTTGATGCTCTTGAAAAATTGGAGCTTACTCCCAAGGTACACAAGCAAAACAATATTGACCTTTCATAAAAAAAATTTGGAATGCTCTATTCTAATTGATGTCTCACACTCTCACTGCCCGTTACCTTCTGAAATTCTCTGGACACACAATTATTAGTTTGAAAAACACATGTTCTTGCATGGTATACTGGACCATACAGATATAAATTGAAAGGGTAAACTTTATTTTCTTTCCTTAAACTTTGACAGTTTCACATAGTTCTTGCTGATGTGATATGTTTGGAAATATATGTTTTAGTGTTTTACCATATGCATAGATAACGTCTTAGATGTTTTGTATCCAGCATCGTGGTTCACAGGTTCTTGAAATTCAAAGTTTCCACCCTGCTTCTCATGATGATGTTGCACGAGTTCATTCAAGATCATACATTAGTGGACTTGAAAAGGTAATTGTCATCAGACTGCACTTTAATGAATTCCTATGTTTCAAGGAGATATTAATTCGAAGAAGTTGCCTTTCATCTGCATTACCTTATTATAGCTAAAAGGATTAAATATAGAAAATACATGTGCTTTTTACATGAATGTGATTTTAATAATTTGTTCAGAGATGTCATGATTGCAGGCTATGAGTAGGGCTTCAGATGAAGGTTTGATATTCATAGAAGGAACTGGACCAACATATGCCACACAAACTGTAATGCTCTATGCTCGTTCTTTCTTTACCTTTTTTCTCAATCCTTTTGAATTATATGGTTAAAATCTTCTGGCACTTTATTATTTATTGATGCACTGCATGGGCTTAACTTACAGGTCATATTATCAAATCTCCAATGCTGATCAGTAATCCTGGATTGATTAAATAGTGCATAAATTTCCAAGGAAAATGTGGCCAGGCTTTTAGAAAAATGGAATAATTTTATCTCAAATTGTTCAGGGACACTTATGAATGACCTAGATATTAATTGATAGGAACAACTATATAGCTTCTGCACCTAGCAGCTGACAAATATTTTGATACCCTTATTGCGGGTGGAGAATAACATTAAGACGTAGCGACATACCATAGTTCAAATGATGTAACAGATGTCTAACAAAATGACTTCTCATGATATATGTATTTGAATTATTACTCAAGGATGGTTCCAAACTTGATTTTGTTTTTGTAGAATTATAGTTATAAATTTTTACATATGTCATGTTGCCTTTCTCTGAACAGTTTCATTTTCATTACAAAGACTTTCCAGGAATCACTCCTTTCAGCTGGTGCTGGAATTACATTGGTTGATTCAGTGGTAACTAATTTTGTCTCAGTTGCTGTTTTTTCTTTGACTTTGCATGCTTGTATTTTATGATTCAGTATATTTTCCTTTGCAGTGCCCATTTCCCGAGAAATGTTCTATGTTTTCCTAGGTTGCAGCATCAAAACTGGGCCCAAATCCACCGCTTGGCTTTGCCTTAGTAAGGCCACCAGGACATCATGCTGTTCCTGAAGGTCCCATGGGCTTCTGTGTCTTTGGGAACATTGCAGTGGCAGCTCGGTACGCTCAGCATCAGCATGGATTAAAGCGGGTCATGATAATAGACTTTGATGTTCATCATGGTAACGGCACATGTGACGCCTTTTACGATGATCCGGACATATTCTTCCTCTCTACTCATCAGGTTTGTTACCTCACTCTTTCTTTTGCAAAATGAAAAGCTGTCACCTTGCAAACTAGGTGCAGGACATTCATCTGGCAATGGCAAACACTCTTTTATGGACTCGGTGTATGTAGCTTGGAAGCTATCCTGGCACTGGTAAGATTCACCAAGTTGGTCAGGGCAACGGCGAGGGCACGA
>KE372888.1:204177-235349 GCA_000418225.1 Zizania latifolia | reverse complement strand
CCTGCCACTACCCGGTGGCGCAGGCGACTACGCAATGAGGTGCGCATTCGATGAGGTTATTGCTCCGGCGGCGCAGAGGTTCAAGCCGGATATCATTCTTGTTTCAGCCGGGTATGTTCATACATTCCTCCCACGTTTCTTCAGATCAGAACCATGCCGACAAAAGTTGACAGTTTCAGGTCATCCTGAACCTTTGCACATAGCTTCTGAATCTTGACGCTGATGGAATTCATCATCTTTGGCAGGTACGACGCCCACGCGCTGGACCCTCTGGCCGGGCTGCAGTTCACGACGGGGACGTTCTACATGCTGGCGACGAGCATCAGGCAGCTGGCAGCGGAGCTGTGCGGCGGCCGGTGCGTCTTCTTCCTGGAGGGCGGGTACAACCTGCAGTCGCTGTCCAGCTCCGTCGCGGACACCTTCCGCGCGTTCCTCGGCGAGCCCAGCCTCGCCGCGCAGTTCGACGACCCGGCAATGCTGTACGAGGAGCCCACCAGGAAGATCAGGGACGCCATTGACAAGGCCAGGGTCCTCCACTCGCTCTGAACTGAAACTGCTGGTCAAGTGTTCATGTCTTGCTTTTGCAGTTGCGGGCGAGACAAGCCTACGGGCAATTAGAACTTAAGTATTAGGCTTTCTCCTTAATCACTCTTAAAGTTATACTAAAAATATGATTTTTTTATGATACAGTGTAAATTTTATTGTTGCAGTGTACATTTACACATAGCATGGTATAGTATATGGTTGGAAGATGTGATCATTTACATCTATGATACGTCTATTTGCTCTGAAACAGATTCATTTCGACTACAAGATACTGGTGCAATTGCGTGGAGCTAGCTACAATAAATCTTATTCAAAACTAGAACTGTATTTGGTAACAAAACAGCTGGGCATGGAAATTATCATTACGGGTTGTTGGACTATTTGGAAGTTAATTTTTATAACAAACAAGCCACCATTACAAGTTGGGAGGAACTCTTCAAGATTGAATTGTTTCTCCGATCATTTAGATTTCTCGAATCTTTTGGACCTCACGTATTCTCTTAGCTCAGCTAGTTTTAATTTCCTTCTACTATCTTTCTATTTCTATCTCTTCTACTGTGTATTACTTTTCTATTGTCGTTGGATTTCACCTTTAATATTAAACCGTAGTAGGAGCGTTTAAAAAAACTGTATTTGATTATACAACTCTGGTTAGCTCCTAATTCCATAAAACAATTGCATTTCGTATAGATCTATAGCGATTAATTCATGCCATTATAATTTAGCCCGGTCAAAATCCTACAGTTGTAATCTTTCCTTTTCTATTAACTTCGTAACTTCTAAGCCCAGAGCCGGCTCATTTCGCGACTCGCCGCCGGCCGCCGCCTCACAAGCCGCGCGCCTCGCGTCCCGCTCTGCGGCTGCTACCTCCCCATCAGCTAGCCACGCGCCTCCCTTGCTTGAAGCCTCTAGGCGGAGGCCGGTTTCGGGCCGCGTCGCCCGGGGCCCGGGCCCGGTGGTTCCCGCAGCTGCTCCCTACCCGGCGATCCCCCATCCGGCCATCCTTGGCAACTTCCAAGGTGAGTGGATATCATCTGTGGAGAATATAGGGTTTTTTTAGTTGATCTTTGTGCTGTTCTGTAGTCGTGTATGATGCGTTCATGGCACTAGATTGGTCACAGATGATCCATGCTTTGGTTACCGCTGCACTGTCCTGGGTTGAATAGATCTGTAGAACTTTGGGTGTGCTGTGTGCAGTGTGCACTGGAAATTTGGGCACAGGTTCGAATATGTGCATTAGATTGGATGAGCCATTTTGACCATGTAGTTGGCTGGCTGTGGAGTGCTCTGTCTGAAGTAAACTTGAATTATCAGATATGATGCTCTCTGGCATGCTCTGTCCTGATGGCTGCAGTCGTGGTATCATCGGCGTTGCCGATTGTTCGCTACTGGCAGTGTTGCTGTTTATCCATACTCCATAGTCAATCCTTAGCTTGTTTGTCTATTTTTAGTCACTGTATTGTTTCATTGTTCTCTTTAAGTACTGAAATAACTTGGTGCATAATCAGACTCAACTGTGTTCTAAGTAACACTGTATTTATGTATAAAATCACATCTTCCAATTCCAAATGGACAGCCATATCGCCGGAAGCTGAGATTCTCTCCAGCAATGATGTGTGGACTGATCTCTAATAGGCTTACTGTATTTAATTCTGTTATGCTTTATTCTTGTATAAAATTTGAAATTCATGGTTGAAGCTGTCACATGTGACATGCCTAATAGGTTTATGTAAAATTTTGCTCTGCTTTTAAGTTATACCCCAATCTGATGAATGTACCTATTCGTTTTCATTCTCTTGCCCATGGATCTTGTAGCTTCCATTTCACTGCATACTGGTGCTGTAATATTTTTCAATTTTGTTGTATTCGTCTTAATCAGAAGAGGAGAATATGTTGCCAATTTCATTTCAGGGCTAGAGGCCAATTATGTCTTCAGAGGACATGAGAACAAGCTTTTCAGATTTGGTGGTGGGTTCATCATCTCGGACAGACAGCCAAATTGATTCTTCAGGTGATCCGTCATCTGAGGAGGGTGTGCAAATCACTTGCTTCACAGAGGACCTGCATGATGCTGCCCTTCATTTTCAGATAATGAGGTTCTCTAAGCAGGTAGACTAGGTTTTCTAGTTCCAAATTATGTAATCCCAAATGTAAAGTGAACAAAGTAGCACCTTTCTCTAGAGTTTCAAAGATTGTTTGGATCAAGTTCTCAATAGAAAATTGCTTTGGCTAAGTTGTGCTTGTGATAATTAGTTTGCACACTAGATTCCTGGGTCCTGGCTTTGGCATTGCATCAAAAATTCAAAATGTTACTCAAGTGATCTGTATCTGACACTAAGCTAGTTGATGTGCTTTTCATATAAGAATAGAGTATATTTAAATATGGTGTTATATTATCTTATTTGTATTTCAGTACACAAAGCATGCTCTTTTAAGCATGTTTCCTATTAAGCTTTCTTCAGTTTGTTTTTATTTATCATGATTATGATAGAAAAATGCTTATGGTACACTTTGTCAACATGTCTAGAGAAAACATCAATTTTGTTTAGAACATGGTCTGTCTTCCCTTAGGTTTTTGTGGGTGATAATTTTGTTTAAATCTCGTTATATTTGTTTGCGCTATGTTATGCTTTCCATGCTGCCATTGGTGTACTGTGTACCAAACAATTTTAAACATATCTATTTTGAGAATTTTCTTTTAATGCAGATCTATGTCTGGGTTGGATGCAACACAACAAAGTTTGGCCATTTATATGCTGCTGCAACCACTCGTCCGGTAATAACTAAAAGGCAGTTGTGTTCTTGCATCTCAAGATATAACTGATATAACTATTGCAGAAGCTGATATTTTCCCATGTTCCCTCTTCATGGTTGTTGCAGGGTAATGGAGTGAGTGTCACCTCTGTACTGGGAGGAACATCTGATAACACTGGATCAAGCATGGCCCGTCGCTTAGGTACTATATCTGTTAGTAAGTGACCTACATTTGTAGTTGTATATTAAAACAGAAAGCTTACATGACTTCATTTGTCAGTGTTGAAGACAGGTTTAAACATAGTTCTAGCATGCAACATTCCAAAAGATAGTCCCATGCTTGAGGTACGAATCTGCTCATCTTTTTGCTGCAATTACTGAGTTATCAATCTCATATGATCATGATTTCAGGCTGCTGCAGAGAGGAAGCTGGTAGAGAAGTTGAGAGGTTTAGGTTATGTCAGACCAAAAGCAGGAGATGCTAACGCATCTATGGCACAATGATGGATACTGGTGATCTCACTTAAACAGTTTTCATCACCAAGAACAGAAGCCTTGTGATCTGCTGGCACTGCGTTTAATTGACTGCCCACTTCCATTCTATGGTGGAGATACAAATATTCCGAACTATATGTGAACCTTCAGAAGTCAGAAAGCTTTTGTTATGTTTGAGGGGTGACCTGAAAATTTGTGGGTGACTGGTAATTGTGACACATGTTTATGGATTGATCAAACATAATCCATATGCAGATCATTTTTTCGGTATCTGATACTTTTGTGAATCCATCTGTGCTGGTCTTATTTGGATTATATTGCTGAGATTTATACCATGGTTCAGATTAAGAGCCATGTCGTTGTACTAAACTGTGGATGAGCTGAGTCCAAGGCCGCTAGCCCTAGCCACGGCAGAACCCTCCTGCTTTAGTTCGATTTAAATTTGACCTATTTAATTGAGTTAGCAAACTAGCTTAGAATGATCTAAAGTTTTTATTGTAGGCTCCTTATGCTGTATGATAATTTTGGGATTTTTTTTCAGATTTTCTTGTTACACCATTCATTTCCTAGAATTTATGTTGCATAACTTAATGCGTGCAAATGAATTTCTAAATGCAGAAAATCCAAAAACAAACCAAAAATAATTCAACACGGAGGGTGCACTGAGTTTCCTTGGATTTACAAAATTAATTTTTTAGGCGTTATTATATATATATATAATTTACCCATAAATATTAATGCACAAATAACAAGACATACAAACAAATAATATATTTACCATGCACAAAAGGTCCACGAACTCTTGTGGTGCTAGCTGACTAGCTCATCCATTTAAGAAATGCCGAAAATGTGCAACAAGAAATTGTAACAACAACTGGGCGTGTACAATCGTGTAAAACAATTTTGATGGGGAGCAGCATTGCAATTATTATGATACTGTGGATCGATCCAACTACAACGGGGAAGCAGCCTGGTTTTTCTCCTTGATGGCCTCCTGCACAGCCTTTAGGAGTGAAGGCATCAGCTGCTTGTTCGTTGCGATGATCCCTGTGTCAAGATCAAGAAATCTCCCTTTTGAGAAATCCAAATCGTTTCCTGATGCATCTGTCACCACACCTCCAGCTTCTGGAAAACACCACAAACAGGATATCAAGTTAAATCTAAAATGTTTCGGTCAGATTCTTTGTTTCCAATCAAGGGGAGAACCTTCATACCTGTGACGACAATTGAGCCGGCGGCATGGTCCCATATCTTCTCTCTGTAGCCTTTGTGTGGAAAACGCAAGTAAATGGCGCCATCACCTCGGGCTAGAGCACCATATTTTGCTTGGCTATCAATTCTAACCGGAGGAGCTTGAACACCAAGCTTCTGCTAGCATTCAAACACCAGATTAGCTACATAACTCTCATGGACCTGTACTAGGCAAGGAATAATCCGAAACAAACCTCAGCAATGGAGCTTGTTAAATCCTGCATGGAGTGTGCCGCTTCGTACGATTCAAAGAATGAAGCATTGACTGGATTGTCAATGGAGCAGACACTAATCTGAATTGAAGTTAGCCAACAGTGGATAAAAAATGAGTTTCATTCTCAAATAGGTAAAAGTAGGTTAAGTCCATAATATAAAATGAGAGTTGTAACCTTTTGTGGTGGAGAGCCCTGTAAAGACTCTACTTCAGCTCCACAACCAATAGTAGCAGAAAAGAGAGCACCAACTTGATCTCCGGAAGAGCTACCATTAAGGTTGCCTATTGATCCCAATGGAAGATTGGGACAAGCCAATACACCCAAAACAACTTTACCCTCATCAATCAGAGCCAGTGCAATTGCATATTGGTCTCCCCTTAAGAAACTGAGTCATGTTGAAATATGTGAATTTGGATCAGAAAAGGACATCTATTTGAGATAAGCAAATCATAGTCACAAAAATATGATCAACTAGCAGCTAATAGCATTCGACATGCTTTCTCACAAAAGAGGATCAGGCATGATCTATAAAATTTCTAGGTAGCACTGCCACTTTTACTTGCAGTCTGCTCGCTGCTGGTCATCATATTTCCAATGCTAACATGGCTTGAACATGTGTCAGCAAAATGTGGATGTCACCAACTCACCATCGTCACAAATTGTTTGTGCCTTGGCATGTTGGGGGGAATAAGTCCTGAACATCATATTGTGAAAGTGCTAATTTGGCAGGATACCATTTACATGGATATTTATTTTTTTTTGAACTCCTGTATGTTTTACATGTAATCTAGCATAAATTAACATGGAAGAAAAATGAAATATATAGCATCAGTTAGGGATCCCTTCAATGAACCTTGCATGTGGCTCAGATCCTGCTATATTGAGTATACTAGTCCACTTTAGACTACATCTAGTAAAACAGATTGTCAGATTATATTACATCAACTACAGGAATATAGGTCAGACTCTGGTCTTATGAAGAAAAGAAAAGGTAGTGTCATCAATTGCATTATGTTCATTACAAACAACGATAACAAAGCAGCAGCACGAGTTTTGACAGTGCAGTTAATGGTGGGAATGAACTGCCATTTTACATTTTGACTGCAGCAGCACACTCTGTAACCCCAAGTTTTAAGTTAGCAAACTCACCCTTTAGTCCCATCAATTGGATCTAGCACCCAGTGTTGCCCAGATGGACCTCCTTCAGACTTCCCGTCATCAATCGCGGTGAGGATACCTTCCTTAGAAAAGAAGATACTGTATGAACCATCATCTACTATAGTTTCATTTACGAGCTCAGTGATACTTTCTAAAATTTCTTCAGCACCATCTTTTCTCAATTCTTCCGAGTCCTACACAAGTACATATCACCAGTCAATTAAAAGAATAGTTTTGTACTGTCCATTTGAAACCAGTAAGCAGAAACAGGTGGTAATTACCTCCTCAGCCACCAAAGAAAAGGAATCGGAAGGTGGTGCTTCCATTTTCAAGACAAGGCTTACCAGTATTTGAGATCCTACATTCACAGAAAGAAAATTAGTGGTAAATGGTTATCTGGGAGAAAGTAGAAGCTACATGTGAGATGAGTCAACAATAAAACTGATGAAGAGAAAATTATCCTAGCCATCCTTTACATTCCCTAGGAACAGTCATTCATAACCTCTAAGAAGAAGCTACTCAGTGAATTCAGGTCAATAATTCATTGAAGTACGCAGGTCAATAACTCAGTAGCAAACAGCAAAAGCAGGCACCTTTACAATTGAAGGATCAATAACACATACCATAATCTGCAACTGTGACAGGACTTTTATCCGGCTTAGACTGAACGCCAGATTGCAAAATGTCCTGCTGCACCGACTGCAGAGGAGAAACAAGGAGCAAAAATAATAAATTATACCTGCAGAATCCAGCATCCAAACAGCCACATAAAAAGTAATCCTATTGAAATATTTCACTTCAAATGGGCATATTGATCTGGTTACCACAGCTATGACTACCCACACTGTGTCACTGTCCCACTCCAGTATTCGACTTCGAGGCCGAAAAGCAAATCGAAGATACAATCTAACAGAGTAACAGTTAATACGTGGTGAATTACAGTGGGGGCGCTTTGGCCATGCCACCATTGCTTGCAAAGCAGAGAAAAAAGAGGGAAAGGAGGGGAGGGACCTTCGCACCTGGCAGAGGCGAGCGGCGAGGGCGACGGCCTTCTTGGCGGCGGCGAGCTCGGCGGCGTAGGGGTTCCCGGCGGGCTGCGACATGGCGCGGAGGCGGCGGGGCCGGGGGCGCGCCGGGGCGGCGGAGACGTAGGGGGAGGAGCGCGGGTAGGTGGGGAGGATGCGAGGAGGATAACGGGGGTTGAGGAGAGGCAGGCGCCGCACGAGGGTGAAGGAGGAGGAGGCGTGGAGCGCGTGCGATGTGAGGCCCACGCGCGCGGCGGCCATGGGGTTTGCCTCGCCTGCTTGCTGTGTCGGCGGCGGATGGCGGAGGCGGCGGAGGTGTAGGCTGCGAATGGGCCAGGAATGGGCCGAATTCATTGGGAAGAAGAGATGTTTATTGATTATTATTATCATAGAAATTAGAGATCTATACTTCTATATGTAATTTTGTAGATGTTAATAATATATTATAAAAATACTAATTGTCCAATTTTAATATCGGAGAGTATATGAAATAAATATACGTCTTTCTCGACGGAGGAGCTTTTGACAAGTCTTATAAGCTGTAAGCATCTCTGATCTCTCTAAAGAGAACTAAGTGTGTAGCTGGATGAGTTTCTTCTATGTTAGCGAATAGTAGAATGGGTCGTAGCTTTGTGTATATGTATGGTCATTTATATAAGAAAATGATCTTACAGGTTCGAGCATAACCAAGTAATAGCCATATATCCTATTAGTATTTAGAAGATAATAATACGTATGTACAAAGAATGTATAAACTCTAATCTAATCTAACCTAACCAACTAACCGAAAGAACCTCTCGACACATTGATATGTACTATGTTGGTGATTTGGTAGATGTATTATAGTTTCGTATATTAAGGTCTTATTTGGAACAACTGTAGTTTTAAAAAGTTTTTAGAGAGTCTAGCCTAGCTCTAAAAAATTCTAGAGCTGGAGCTCTGTAGATGGATTAAGAGTATTTAGTTGAGTAATTTAATTTTTATTTTATATTAAAAATAAAAATTTAAACTATTTTATTATATTATATAAATCCTCAATTTTAACATGAATCTCAACATAAGGATATGCACGTACGGAGTAGATTTTATGCAGGTTTAGACTCCGATGAGTGATAACTTACTCTGCAGACGGCAACACACGCTGACACGCCAACCAGGAGACAATGCCGACGGCCACCGCGTCGCCGGTGCCGGCAGCGCACCGGCGCCGGAGCCGCAGCTGTCATCCCCCGCCGCGCCAGCCCTGGTGCTGCTCTTTCGGCGTCGACTACCTCTCCGCGGCCCACCGGAGCGCCCTCCCGGCGTCTCCTCGGCCCAAGCACGCCGCATGCGCTCCCCTTGACGCGTCTCCCCCATCGACGACCCGGCCGCTGGCACCACCGCGGCGTCTTCTTCTTCCGCGCGGCTGTCGTCTGTCTCCGAGTGCCCGGCGCCATCGCAACCGCCGGCTCCGGCGGTGGTGGAGAAGCCAAGAGAGGAGCTGCTTATCAGTCTGGTGTCCAAAGGCGTGATTTTGGAGGTGGATCAGGTGGACAGAGTGCGCAGGGAGAGCAAGGTGGTCGGAGAGATTCTTGCGGGAGGTGTCGGAGGCGGCGAGGTAGCGGTGGAAGGAATGGTGGAGGTGGAGGCGATCAGGGAGGCGGTGGGGATGATGCTGGAAAATGTCGACGAGGCTGCGGGCCTGCGGCAATGAGACGTCTCTCTCGTGGCGGCGGCGTCCGCGCCATTGGCGTGCTCGAGGTGAGCTCTCTGCTACTGTTCGCGTCTGTCAGAATCGTGAAAACTGAGAATGACTGCAATTTTTTCAGTGCGTTTGTTTGCTAGTTCTACACCGTTTTGTTGATTGCACCTATGTTCTGACCATGCATTTATCAAGCATTGAAAAGCTTGAGAATTTTTCCGCGAGGTGCGAACTGTTCACACTGTTCCTGAAGCCTTGTTGGTGATAAAATTGGCAGGTTTTCCTGATTCTTAAATGTGGAGCTGTGTGGTTGAGTAAATTTTACCATCGACCATGATATGCTTCTCAATGTTCCTTATTAGATTTTATTTTACTTTAATGGTTCATTGAGTTTCCGAAATCTCTACAGGATTTCTTGATTAATTGAGAGTTAGTTAAATATCCTAGCATCACAAGCTATGTCATATTTAAGCCAACTTATGAAATACCTTGTCATATTTCTGATCACACTAGGTAATACTTGAACTCTTATATTGCTATTGATCTACACATATGTTAGACTAGATGTTAGTTGCATGTCAGAACATTAGGAATAAGGCTAGGTTATGGGGTATGGCAAGAGCCAAAGATCTTAATAGCTTTTGGCCATAGATAGGATTTGTTTGGGTCACTGATTGTAGTGCTCTTTGATAAGCTCTTTTGTACATAAACCTTGCCCTAATAGGGTTGTTTGAGTCTTCTTAGAATCTTTTCCTTCTTCTTAATATAATGATGCACAACTCTCCTATGCGTTCGGGAAAAAAGTTGCATGTCTGCTGTGCTCTCAATTGAGTTCCCGTTGAGTTGATTGTTCTGCAGTTATTACAATAGTGCGTGCCATTTGATCATACAATCAGTATCACATACCATTTATCCCTCATAACATGAATTTATGAAACATTAGTGAACTTAGATTCAAGTTCATATTGTAGAGGTTCATTTCGTTGTTTTAACTTGCTTATATGTACTGTTAATATATATATCAAAATATAAATTGTATTTAAACTTGTCCTTAACATGTGTCACTTAATGTCTAATCAAACTTCTCAGGTATCCTTCTCCCTTATGTTTGACAAAGGAGTCACCAGCTGTGTAAAATATCTTGAGGCTGTCCCATGGAATGAGCCTGAAGAGGAGAAGATCAAGAGTTTGCTTTGACAGTATTGTTCCAACGAAGCAACCCCTCGAGATGGACCGTGATATTGTCACTGACATATGGGCCTTGATACCATTGGACCTACATGTCAGTGACAAAATCACAGTGGGAGTGACTGTAGAGGATCTTAATCCCCTCGAGATTTGCTTGCAAAAGTTACAGCCACAAGAACCCAACTCATCTGCTGAACTGGTTGTTGAACACTTGAACTCATGGATTCCATCACGAAGGGGACCCAGCAAATATGCTCGGAAGGATCTGCAGACTCTTGTCGATGGTGTCTTATCTATGTCCTCAATGTACGTTAAGGGTGATAAAGAGCTGGACATCAAGAGCATTTACTCTATCTGCCATTGTCGTCTGAACTGTCTAGTGGAATTATTTGGAGAAGCCTCCGATCTGGGCTTTTCTGGCCAAACAGCCGTTTCAGCTGGAGAAGGACCACTGGAGAGAACATGCAAGCAAGTTGAGAACCTGAACTGGCTGCTGCAGATTCTAACAGGCAGACAGATGGGAGAGGAGTTTGTAGATTTAGCATGCACGAACATGTATCACCAATGTAGCAGCAGCAGCAGCAGCTGAGACTGGCGATTTTATTGCAATTCCTCACCTGAGTTAAATTTAATCGTGTATCTGATGTTGTCATACATGTATAGCTTATGTTGTCAGATTCCCTGACGAAGCCACGCTGGTCTGTATCTGCAATTCTTCAGCACTGCTGAGATGGAATAAAAAAGAAAGAACAATTCTTTAGCTGTTCCATACTGCGTCTGAGCTGAATTGTATTTGCTTTGGCGGTTGATAAGTTGAGCCATGATTATGCTCCATTGAATGTGAGCTGTTTGTGCAATTGTGCAGGTTCATTTATAACCCGTACAGATCCAAAGCTGTGGTCCAGTGATGCAGAGGTTGCAACTTGCAAGTTGCAGGGGAAAGGACAATTATTTTAAGAATTAACTAGCTAGATTTCCTGGGCAAATTACGAGAAGCCTGCTAAATTATATGCATCTATTATGATTAATCAATATTGTCATATTTAGATCAACCATGATCTGTGGTTTATATATTTTTCCCTAATTAAAATTTATCCCTTTAGAGGTAATATGGTGGTTATTAAAGAACCATGTTGTAATATTTGATATAGATTGTAGATGACAATTTGATCAAATAGTATGAGTATTCAAACAAATTAATTTAATGCTAAAAAGTTGATAAACGGATTTAAAATAACTTTTGACAATTTTTCTATAAAAAGATTTTACAGAAATTACATCGATTAGGAGTTTGAAATACGATGCGGCACTTAATCTGGGCTGATAATTTGCCTTTTATCTGAACTTATTTGGGTCAAATTCAAGCTGACCTTTGTGTATCTGTGTTCATAGTGCATCTCAACTTCTTGCACATAAATGGAGCAGAGGATGGCATCACAGATTCCACAAGCAATGAACATATAAGAGTTGTTTAAGGTTTGCCTGGCATGTATGACACATGCCATATATGTATTCCTAATTTCTATCACAGATTTCACAGGTTGTTCTTGTTCAGTTCCAGTAGGTGAGATTCTGACAGGTGTGTTTATGTATCTGATAGAATGTCACAGTCCTAAAGGAAGAAACCTAAAGTATCCAGACATTCTTGACTAGAGTCTCTTGGTGGTTAGCTTTTGTTGATATTGCTACTTTTTTGTGGTCACCAAGCTTGTTGATTTGGGCAGTATTTGGAACATGAGATCAGAAGTAATCAGAACTGCATTCTGCCATGACATATGTAGGGTTAGTTGGAATGGAAGCTGTAATGATACTGATGGACGCCTGCACCTGCAGAGAATTTGGCACTGATTTAGTAACATTAAAATTTGATCTGCTGCTTAGCTGCTTGCATCTCATAGGCCATAGCTAGGGTTTATGAAACCGTCACAACTATACTGATTACTGTAGTTTCGAGCATCTCATTGGTTACACGTTCGTGGAAACCGGTCTGATAACTAATAAATCGGATTGATAACGATGATAATCGAACCAGTAATAATGGTAACCGGTTGTACATACGGTAATTAGTTTAGAAATAGTTTTATTTACAACATAAGACACCATACAATATTGTTTGTCCTATTAATCATCTTTCGTACAGTTTTATTTTTATCTTATCTGAACTAACTTCTTGCTTCATAGATACCCGTATTAAATTAGAGAGTTATAGTATTTTTTCTCTATCCTTAATCTATTTAAAAAATATGTTATCTCTTCTATTATAAGATGAAGTGAATATCATGAATCTTAAATAGAGTCTACGATCTATATTCATAAGATTAGTTTCCTTACAACTTAAATCTGGATTTAATATTTTATAGTAAAATAAATTTAGATAGCGACACCGTTCAAATTTATGGTATCAAATCTAGTCCTAATTATAATATTATATAATAGAGGGTTTACGTGTAAGCGTAGAGTCGTAGAGAAAAGGTCAACAGTGTTTTTTCAGCGACCCAAGACCAAACTAGCTCGATCGTTGTTTTTGTTGCTGCCGCACGTGCGCGCGTGGCACCATGTTTTCATTGCTCGCGGGGGCGAATTAAACGAGGTCAACGAGCTCGCGCGTGTGAACTGCGATCGATGTGTTCGCACGTGTGGAGCCCGACCAACCGTACGATCGAAGACGTCAACGTTTCAAACGATCCCGTTTGGAAGAAAAAGGACGGTGATTGGTAGCTGCTTTTCCCCCTGAATGCAGGGCTATCCAACTTAATCCTTTCACGCCAACTCTAAACCTAAGTAAAAGGGCTTATTCGGAATATAGTTTTTAAAAGAAATGTTAACGAATTTAGTTCATTTTTATAAAAAAAATTATAAAATTTCTGTATTCAAAATATCCCTAAGTTTACTTTATATTTGTGCCATTCAATGGTTGCAAGGGATTAAATATAGTTTCTACTATTGCATTTCATATATAATAGCTCCACGGCATCGTGCATACTAACAAATTCAATAAAAAAACTTAAGTTGTTGAAAAGATGGTCAATTCACGACGTGGTACCGTTTTATTAGAAAAGTTGTAAAACACAAACATGTCCATACAAATTTGATAATGAGTTATTTAGAGAACTGACGTCTAAAACAAATCATTTAGAGAAATAAGTAACACCATTTTAGGTAGGATATTGTGTACCTAACTTACAAGGGAGAAGAGAGGGAGATATCATACACTTTTATTATTAATCCACTTACCCATCTAATAGTATTGATAAACCAATAGTAGACAATACACCTTGGATTTTCTAATTAATTAAAACACATTAAAATTCATGGAAAAGATAATCTTGACATATTGTCGCTATTTACATTAATCCCTTAAAAATATCTATATTCTCATTTATAGTTTTTTATCCGTTATTGTGCTGATCAATATTTTATATGTTATCGCTTCTTCTCAACTCTAATATTTTTTTTTCATTATCTTATATATCAATATTTTATAAGTAACCGTTTCCTTCCATCTCTAACAATCTAATTACGCCGAATCTTAAATACGTGAGATTATAATAATTTTAAGTTTCAACTAAATTTTAGGATGCTATTTCTACCGGTAGGTACTGATTTTGACTGGTGTGGCAACGGCCATCCATCTGCATGATGCAATGCAACCATGTCAGGTTGACCTCACCATCCTTTATGAACCACCTTTGACGTGCCATCCGAGGAACAGAGGAGAGACCATCCATCCGTCCGTCCGTTCTCCGATCAGCGGCGCGCCCGTCCGTCCGTCCGATCTCTTCCCCGGCACACGCAGCCCCATGCCGTCACGCGGCGGAAACGTGACGACTTGCCACGGCGACCCCGGGCCCCACCCGCCGACCGCGCCGCACCGCGCGCGGAGGTAGCCCCGGGTCACTGACACCCCGCGAGGACGCGGGCCCGGCCGAGACGGGGCCCCACACGTCAGCTACGCAGGCTTGGTCCGGGACGCGTGCGGCGAGGCGCGCTGCCCATTTGACTTTGTCCCCCCTAGCCTCGCCTCCACACAACAGAAAAACCCACGCGCGCGCGACGAAACCACTTGTATTAATCAAGCCGCGAGGCCGCCCACGGCGTCTCGCACGCGGGAATCCACCCTCATGTGACGCCTTTACGTGGGCCAGGATTCACGACGGGCCCACACGTCATTGACCGGGGGCAGGTTTAGCGCGGCGGCGGCGCGCCCGGATCTTAAGCAAATCCAATGGAATTTTGACGTCCGCAAGGGGGAGGGGGGCGCCCGCACACACAAGTCGTAATATTTTCTGCACTTTTTTTTCACCTGTTCTCTTCGCTTCCCTTCGTTTGGCTTCGCTTCGCTTCCGCCGCCTCCTCTCGGCGAGAGGGGGGCACCTCGAGCGAGGAGGAGGGAGGGCTCCACGCGAGGGCGGTGGCGGAGCACCGGCGCCACTACCTCGGAGCGGCGGCTGCGGCGGCGGCGGTGCGCGCGGGCTGCGGCGGAGGGTGGTAGCTTCGTACCCCGCGGTATCGCCTGGGGGTGTTATCCCTGGATCGCTCGGATTCGAGCGGTGGTCGCCGGTTCACGCGCGGGGTTTGGCTTGGATCGAGGCGTTCGTGAGGCTGGTGGGGCTGTGGAGGCGCGTCGCTGGCGCGGCGGCTTGTGTGCTCGTCGCGGTGCTGAAAATTCCGCTCGGTTGGCTGGTGCGGCCTGCTTGGAGTGGCGGCGGTGGTGGAGTTCTAGGCCCACGGGAGCTCTGTGCTGGGTAATCTGCGCCTCCTTGTGGTGTGAGCTTTGCTTATTTCGATCTGTTCTGTGGGCGCTGCTGTTTACTGCTTTGTTCCAGTGGATTTATCGAGGAGGAAGTGGGTTTGATTCGCTGCTCTCGCTCTCTTGCTTAATCCCATTCGATTTTGGCGGTGGAGTTGCGATCCTTTGGTAGATTTGCGGTTTTTATGGTAAGAATTGCAGTATTTGGCATGCTTGGCAACTCTGCCGGATCTTGAGATGTTCCGCTCAACCAGGAGCGCGCGCTGAGTAAAGCTACGGTTTTGGACTGGATTCTCGGGTCTCCCATTGATTGCAGCTGCAACGATGGTGCCATCTGGGCAGCCGAATTCGATGGGGTCCGGCCAGCCGGTTGGCGCATCTCTCCTCCGTACCAACTCCAGCCTTATTGGTTCAGGCCAGCCGGGGATGGGAATGGGAATGGGCGGCGGAGGTGGCCTGCTTCAGTCTCAGTCTCCGTTCTCGTCCCTTGTAGCGCCTCACCAGCAGTTTGGTGGCAATGGTTTACTGGCCGGCGCCTCCAATGTCGCATCTCTGCTGAGCCGGCAGTCGTTTGGGAATGGGGGCGCTGGCCCTGGTCCAGGGGCAATGCAGGGTGGTGGCCTTCCGATGGGTGCGCTCCATCAGAGAGGGAGTTTCGATGCTGTTGGTGATCTGGTTGGCTCAGGGGGTTCAGATTCCCTGGTATTTCCTTCCTCATCCCAAGGTAGCATGGGCAATCATCTTGGTACTGATAACATGCAGCAGCAGCTAGATGCACCACAAGATTCACAACAACAAGCAATGTCCTACAATCAGCAACATCTATTACCGCAAACTCCCCAGCAGCCACAGCATACCGTGAAATTGGAGAATGGAGGTACCTTGGGAGGGCTCAAACTAGAGCAGCACATGGGACAGCCTGATCATAATGGCCAAGTGCAGATCTTACGTGGTTCTAATGGTGTGAAGCTTGAACCACATCAATTGCAAGCATTGAGGAGCTTGGGTGCAATGAAGATGGAGCACCAAAGCTCAGACCCATCTGTGTTCCTGCAGCAACAGCAGCAACAACAGCAGCAGCAGCAGCAGCAGCAGCAGCAGCAACATTTGCTGCATTTGACGAAGCAGAACCCTCAGGCAGCGTCAGCTGCCCAGTTGAGCCTCTTGCAGCAGCAGCAGCGGTTCTTGCATCTGCAGCAGCAACAGCAGCATCAACAGCAACAACAGATTCTTAAGAACATGCCTTTGCAGAGAAACCAATTGCAGCAGCAGCAGCAACAACAACACCAACAGCAGCAGCAGCAGCAGCAGCAACAACAACACCAGCAGCAGCAGTTGATGCGCCAACAAAGTTTAAATATGAGAGCTCCTGGTAAACCAACTCCTTATGAACCAGGAACCTGTGCAAAGAGATTGACTCACTACATGTATCACCAACAAAACAGACCACAGGTAAGTGTTTAACAGTTGTTGCAAAGTGTGAATATTATGCTTTAACCTAGGTGTATATACTTATTATTCATCATATGGTCCCAGGACAACAACATTGAATACTGGAGGAACTTTGTCAATGAATACTTTGCTCCAAGTGCAAAGAAGAGGTGGTGTGTTTCCCTCTATGGAAGTGGTCGCCAAACTACTGGAGTTTTCCCTCAGGTTTTAGTTCTACTCCATGCTAACAAATTTAGGTTGACAGTTCATTTTCCATGCCTTAAATGCTTGCTATTATTGGTATAGCAATCATTTGGATTGTTTAATTGCTAGACATTTGGGAACAAAATGGTTTGATCTGTTGTGTCCATATTTTAAGCTCTTTGGTGTGAATTTGTAGGATGTTTGGCATTGTGAGATATGCAGTCGAAAGCCAGGACGAGGCTTTGGTGGGTGTAACTGTGATTTAAATATCTCGTCTTAATATTTTTGGGTGATTATACATTTATACTTGGTTATGCATCACCATCTTTATAGAAACTACGGTTGAGGTCTTGCCACGGTTGTGCCAAATCAAATATGCCAGTGGTACGCTAGAGGAGCTTCTGTATGTTGACATGCCACGGGAGTCCCAGAATTCATCCGGGCAAATTGTTTTGGACTATACAAAAGCAATCCAGGAGAGTGTCTTTGAGCAATTGCGTGTTGTGCGTGAGGGACATCTAAGGATAGTTTTCAACCAAGATCTCAAGGTAATTGATGTTTATTAGTCTCACTAAGATAGTAATTTGTTTACATTTCCCTTCAAGTGTTGGCCCCATTGACTAAAATGTTAATGTATTTTACTTGCTGCTTTAGATTGCATCATGGGAATTCTGTGCCAGGCGTCATGAGGAACTTATTCCTCGGAGATCAATCATACCACAGGTATAACTCCTTAGCTTGTATACATGATGTAAATCAGACTGATAGTGGTGTCGCAAATCTTTAATATTGATGGACTTAACTTTTATCCAGGTCAGTCAACTTGGTGCTGTTGTGCATAAGTACCAGACCGCAGTTCAAAACTCAACGGGTCTCTCCAATCAGGAGATGCAGAACAATTGTAACTCGTAAGTAGACCATCTTGTTTGTGCCTTAAAACTTTGAATTCTAGCTTTTTGTTAATTGTTAAATTCTATTTTCAGTTAAGCTTTTGTTTTCTGAACTTGTTTACCCAGTCTGTCAGTTATGCTATTCTGATAATTAGCCTTTCATACTTATCTGCACCACTTAGTTTAGTTATCTTTGAAGACTTTGTCCATACAACATTTAAAGATCGTGTTATTTCTGTGCTTGTACCTCCAGAGTCTAGATGTGCCAACCCTAGTTGCAACTCCATGGAAGGGAGAAGTATTAGCTACTTACTGTTTGCTGATATTTTATGAGAAACCATATCTCCTCATTTGAGTTTTACTTGCTGTTTGATCCTCAGCATCATCGAGGAAATATTATCACATGCGGTACTTAGTCAATTGTGCCTTTGTGGTATCAAGTTAGTAATCATCCACTTGGAATTTAAATTTGTTGTGCTATCCAGTAAGGGATTTTCATATTTTATTATTTTAGTCTTGCCATTTAGACATGCTATTCTTTTCCATGGCATGGCTCCTTTTTCTGGATCTAAAGTCTAAACTCACGACCATCAAAAAATAACAAAAAAATTCAGCACAATTGAAATATTTGTGGGAAGTAGAAGCTAAAGAAGTGTTGTGTTAGGTACCTAAGCTCTCGTTTGAATCATGCCTGTGATCTTCTATTTTTTCTGTGTGCACAAAAGGGACGTGAGAATCTCAGGGGGTTATTAGTTTACCTTCATAACTAGGCAATGTTGGCAAAATAAAGCAGACTGACTGAAGAATGGCAAATGAGAGAAGTGTGTGTTTTTTTTGCTCTCTGTTGTAACAAGTTTTTCTTGTATTGTCTTTGCATACTGGCTTCTTACCATCCTGATCCTTTGCATACCTAGAAGAGGCACAAACCCAGCACTTTACAGAAAATCTATCTTCACACCATTGTCCAGTTAAAATTCCCCATCTACTTTCTCCAGCTGTACCAATTCCTTCAAGGAATGGCTTACTGGCTGACAAGATTCCCACTGGCCAGTGGCCATCGCTGGTGACTGTTGCCATTGGCCTTATCGCTTGCATAATGGGGAATTGTTTGATGCGCTGCTTTGGCATTGACCAAATTGTTTGCCTGCTGCTCCTGCTTCCTGTGTGTGCTGCTCACCGATTACTCACAGATTCACCATCACACTGGCCCGCCTGCTCTGTCATGCTGTCGTCGAGCACTTGCTCCTAAGTTAAAACACCTAGGTTATTACTTAGTGCCAATGCCCCTGAATTGACAAAGCTTTGTGGCACACTTAAGAATCTGCCTTGAATACATGGGTGTTGTTTTCTTTTTCGTTTGTTTTTTATTCTATTTGCTTCTGCATTTGATGAGGTCGGATATTGTGAAGCATGAAAATAAGGGATCGTGAGACAAATGTACCCACCAGCATTGCCAATTCAATCTTTTATAGTAGTAAAGATAAAAGATGCCAAGTCGAACCCTCTGTAATATATGTCATGTGTTAAGTGTACTACTCTGACCCAAATAGAGTTGGTCTTTCTGGCCCATTTGTGTTATGGTGGTTTTAGTTCTACAATGATGTTAGAAGTGTGCGTTAGTAGCATATAGTGCTTGAAAGTCTAGAGTTGGGCAACTCCAAGCTAACCATTTTCAGTGAAGTGAGAGCAAAAGCCCAAGAAACTTGCTACATTTGTTTAGGCCTATCCTTTGTTGGATGTTACACTAGCAATACGACATAAAATGGCCTTGTAACGACCTGCCATGCAAATGGTGATCGTACTGACATAATGTGGACGCTGCAATTTGTGTGGCCTAGGAATAGGTGAATTTCTGTACTACTTTAAAAGATTCTGTTAGTAGTGGTGAGTTTTGGATCCTCCTTGGGGTCTGTCCTCTCTATGGATAGATCTGTGCTTGCATGTTCATATGTACATTCCTTGATCTTCTCATTCTTCTGCACATCACACATCATCATGGGATAATTGCGGCAAAGCATAGGCAGGAAACCCACTATTGGCTAATTAATAAGTAAACCTTGCTAATTACTGGCTCTTGGCTAGTTAGTAATCATATGTTGCTGTTGTGAATTGGCATGGTAGAGAGCACTGAGATTTGACTGACTTTATGTTCCTACCTGATAGTAGAAAACATTTTTTGTCTCCATCATCATGTTTTTTATTTGTAGCTGCATGTGTTGGCACTGTGTCATTCTATTCCTATCTTTATTTGTACATTTCTTCCTTTGTCCGAGTTGTTCTAACATGCTGAAATGTTAAACCAGGTTTGTTGCATCTGCTCGCCAATTAGCTAAGGCATTAGAGGTGCCTTTGGTAAATGATTTAGGATACACCAAAAGATATGTCCGCTGCCTTCAGGTACACACTATTTCATGTTTCCTTATGTGTAATTAAAGCTTTGATTAAATCAAGGTAGAAGATTATGATCTCTTATCTTGTTTACTTGTGTATGGTAATGTGTTCCTGTTGTATATAATCATACAATGAGCTATTCATCTATATTATTAACATGCTTTACGCCATTTATCAACTGTATGTGTGTATCTGTACCTGTTTAAGTAAAGTTAAACTTCCTAATCAGCTATTCTTTTGTCGGAAAAAAATGACACTCAGATTGCGGAGGTGGTTAATTGTATGAAAGATTTGATTGACTACAGCAGGCAGAATGAATCTGGTCCAATAGGTACATCCGTACATCATTACCTTTCTTCCCCCCTCTATTTTGGTCTATTCAATAATTGATTTGCAATAACTTTTGCTTCAATTGCGAAGTAAATTCATTAACTCTGTATCTATCACCTTAGATTAGAGTTTTCTAACAAAAATACTGTGGGATTTACTACATAAGAACCCAACCATGATACTTAGTAAAATATTATTGTCAATTTAGTTCCTCATGATTCCTTCCATATTAGAAGGAAATGAATGGTGGCTGTGGAGATTAATTTAGCTCTTGCAAGTAGTGCATTGTCCGCAGGCAACTATCAAAGGCAATACCATGATAAGATGTGCATTATTTGTTTCAGATAGCTTGCATAACTTCCCAAGGAGGACAGCGTCAGGGATCACTCCTCTTCAATCGCAGCAGCAACCTGAGGAGAACCAATATGTTCCACAGAGTTCTAACCAGAGTGCCAGTGGTCAAAGTTCTGCTCCTGCAGTTGGAATGCAGGTTTCTGCTTCTGGCAATGCAGATGTTACATCAAATAATTCTCTCAATTGTGCTCCCTCTACATCTGCACCATCTTCATCGGTTGTTGGTCTCCTCCAAGGCTCAATAAATTCCAGACAGGACCATCAAGCAAGCAGTAGCAACGGTATGTATAGCAGCATGAACAATGCACCAATCACAAAAGCCACCTCAACAAGCTCCATGCAATCAAATCAGCCATCATCGTTTCCTTGTGGGGTGCCATCACCATCTAATATGAACATCATGCCTGCTCCCCAGCACACAAGCCAGTTGAACTCGCCAACTACATCATCAAACTTACCTCCTATGCAAGCACATGTGAGTCGACCTCAGGAATCTGAACCAAATGAGTCCCAAAGCTCAGTCCAGAGAATCTTGCAAGAGATGATGATGTCATCACAGATGAATGGTGCTGGACCACTGGGAGGAGATATGAAGAGAGCGAATGCAATTACACCTGGTCTGAATGGGGTTAACCCCTTAGCTGGTAATCCCATGGCAAATAGCTTTGGAATTAGTGGAACAGGTTTCGGGGCAATGGGTGGTGGCCTTGGCCCATCCGCAGCAAATGGATTGAGAACAGCAATGGGAAATAATGCTATGCTGATGAATGGGAGGATTGGGATGAACCACAGTGCACATGACCTAACACAGTTGAGCCACCTGCAGCAACAACAGCAGCAGCAGCATGACATAGGAAACCAACTGCTGGGAGGTCTTAGAGCAAACAGCTTCAATAACCTTCAATATGACTGGAAGACTTCTCAATAGAATGGTGAGCAGAAGTTACAAAATGTTCAGCCTGATGATACATTCATTCTCACTGGGCTCATCACTGACGACACAAAAGTTAGATCAACATAACCTCCCCTTCCAGCCGATGACGTGAAGAAAAGGAAAAACTTCAACGATGATCGATACATATTGCAGAAACTGGCTGTGTGGTTGTGTTCCCGTGTGTTGGACTGTGGAACATCTTTGGTGGGTAGAGCCTTGCCTGCGCACGCTGGTGGGTGGTGTTTGGTGGATTGCAGACAGGAAAAGATCGTATCTTTCTCATCCTCTTTTGCTTTTCGAATCCCTGTTCCAAACTGTAGTGTACCATTGCCTCCAGAAGTAGTGAAGCATGTGTACTGATTTCCTTCCTTTTCTGATGCAGCCCCGATGATCCCCCATTGTAACTTTCACTGCATTCTGTATAAGCTATCATTTACTAGTGGAAAGCAGCAGGAACGTTGCATGCGTGTTACCACCCTGGGTTGTGAACTGTCTGAATGACTGGGGCATTTCCTTGATTATATTCCTTCTTTCTGCAGCAGTGCCAAAATCTGCTGTTGGATTTTTGGGCTTTTACATTGGTATCTAGGCAATTTGCATGTCGGTCGTTGTTTCTGCTGTTCTAAAGAATCAAATCTCGAGCTACGTTCAGGTCAGTCAGAGGCTCATAGCCCTGAACTACTCCGTCCGTCTTACTGCCTTTTAACTTTGTCGAAAAAAGATTTTATTTTTATCTCTTTACCTATCCTGGTTGGTAAAGTAAGAAATTCAATATATATTCCACAGTTTAAATCCTCTTCAATTCAATTTGCATGTCCAAAGATCGTATCATCAAATCATCAATCGCCGAGGAGAGTAGGGTTGCAACAAATAAGGAGTGCGTATAGTTGCGAGAGGCAGATCGATTGATTACAACAACCGATTGAACGATCAGCTGCCGACGTACTTGTCGACGATGGTGGTGAGGGTGGTCTTGGGGACGGCGCCGATGACGCTCTCTTTCTTCTCGCCGTTGCTGAAGACGAGGACGGTGGGGATGCTCCGGATGCCGTAGGTGGTGGCGATGTTGGGGGAGTCGTCCGTGTTCACCTTGAAGCACCTGATCTTCCCCACGTACTCCTTGGCCAGCTCGTCGATCACTGGCGCGATCATCCTGCACGGCCCGCACCACGGCGCCCAGAACTCCACCAGCACCGGCGACTCGCTCCCCAGCACCATGCTCTCCCAGTTCTTGTCGTCCGCCACCACCACTACACATGCAATGCAACCTCAGCTCAGCTCACCACAGTCTACACCTAGCCAGCTAGCTCAGCTCATCGATACCTTCGTCGACGGCGTTCTTGCACCGACAGGCCAAGCGGGACGACGACTTCGGCCGGAGCGGCGCCACTACCGGGGACGGCGAGGCGACGGACAGCCTCGGCCTGAACGTGCTGCCGCCGCCGAAGAGGAGCCTGTCCCTGTCCCTGTCCCTGCCGCCGCCGAGCCCGGAGGCGGCGTGAAGAGCCCAGGCTCTGAAGCACGTATCCAGCGCCATTGTTTCCCAAAAGAGGGGAAACAATTTGCGAATGGTGCGAGACTGCGCGCGAGAGCGAGCTAAGCTAAGCTAGTGGAGAAGAAGATGATAGTGTTTTGTTGTTCGCGTCTGCCATTGGATAATCGGGAGGAGCTTGGTGTGGCATTGTGAGGTGCTCAGGAGCTCTCCGTCTGCTTGTGGATGAGGTGGTTTTGCTGCCCCGCTCAAATTCGCCTCATCTTTCTTGTGCCGTCGTGCGTGTGTCTGGCTAATCATCTCCTGCGAGAGATATCTAGGATTACTTCCTCAACTTTGTAGTTTTTTCCAATAAAAATCATACAAAAACAATTGGTTAATTTGTTTATTTACGTAGCAACGCTGTATACCATACAATATATTCAGACGGTGTGATGCGGGCGTGGCCCCTGGTGCCTGGAAATAAATGGGCTGATATGTTTATTGGGCCAAAATACAGGATAGTAGTCATGGCTCACCTGGACGGCTGGACTACCTGTAGAATCGTTCTATGTTATTGAAAAGATCATATATTTTCTTATATGCCACTCGTTCTCTTACTGATACGTAGATCCTGAGAAAGAGAGAGTGAGTGGCATATAAAAGAATGGGCAAATTTTTAATGGCATATAAGAACTTTCTCCGTAATATATCATATGGACTAGAAAAAAAGAGAGAACCAGCAAATTAATAAACGTCTCTCAGTCAGCAACAAGATTAAGTAATATTATCTCTTGAGAGTGATATAAGTTGAAGCTTGATACTTCTGGCGAGTCTCACATTGGACCTATATGCAGACAATATGTTCTGTCCTGTTTATTTGCTGCTATATAATTTCTAGCGAGGTATATATAACTGCTTTAATATCATGCTATATATAATGGCATCAATTGTGGTAGATTTTTCGGCCTCTAAATTTGTCATGAACTAGTATTATTGTTACAAACTGTAAAACGGTAAGCTGACTTAACAGAGGACAAAATAAAAGAATAAAGAACAAAAAAAACTTATTGTAATATAAAAAACACAAACTTTTCTTTGCTTGATGCCTAGCTAAACGGATATTAGTGATATCATATCTTTTTCATATTTTTTTTTTCATATTATCCGAATCTGTATCCGTATCCGTCGGATACCAACGATATCATATCCGTTTCCGTATCAAAAAAATATCCGAATCCGAATCCATATTCGAAAAAATCTGTATCCGAAACAAAAAAAAAATCCAGATCCGAATCCGATCCGTTTTTTCGGATTCGGTCGGAAACTATCAGAATCACTTTCACCCCTAATTGTGAAGACAGCCTACAACATACAAGTAGTAATGGCTACTTATAATTTGTTTTTAGCAACATTATATTATATCCTTCCTACATCGTGACACGTCAGCCAGACTCAAGAAGAACAGTGACACAATTAACCATCTTATTGTACAACAGTTATCATGCAGGAAAAAAGAGCTACACCCTCAATAATTAGGACTGGGGATGTTGACAGAGAAAATCCACAAAATATGCCATCGATGAATAGAAGTTAAATTCTATGATTTTGCCACCAAACTTATCAATTTATTCATCTTTTGTCATTACTGTTACCCCTCCGTCTAACTGACACTGTTAGTTACGGTGAATTTTATCAAAATACCAACAATTTGTACGGCTAATTGCGAGAAGATTATACTATTTTTAATTTAAAAAAGTATACTCATGAGAATTACATTGTCTTACAAGTGCATTTGTTC
Organism: Zizania latifolia; assembly: GCA_000418225.1. Classification (NCBI taxonomy): domain Eukaryota; kingdom Viridiplantae; phylum Streptophyta; class Magnoliopsida; order Poales; family Poaceae; genus Zizania; species Zizania latifolia. The sequence goes on along the minus strand of KE372888.1, from coordinate 210,480 downwards.
CAAACATATAGAGAAGAGAATATAACATGGTAGGACCAAATAATCCACGGTAAAACAAGCATTTCATAGTGTGGTTAACTGTATCAATTAGACAGAGAGTAGCAATAATGATAAAATAAGGAAAAATGGTTTGTTCAGTAGTAAACCGTGAAACTTCTATTCGTCAATGACATTTCGTGGAATCGATAACTTGATATGTAGTGGCAAATATATGGTGCATTTTCTCTCCTTGGATAAGATATGGCAAAAAGATTCCCCCATATGGGCTAGTATGGACCAGCACGGTTGTCCATTTGATTGGTAGCACTTGCACATCCAAGAAAAAGAAGGCTGGTTGGCTAATCCAACCTAATTCTGACTGCGTATAAGAAGGCGTGGCTATATTATCCATCAATTCTGTCTTGTTCATGTATATCTGTTGTTTGTGCTCCTCAAAATTTTCCACATTTTCATTATTGCTCCCTCTGTTCAACGATCGATGCGTGACGTTACGGACATCTAGGCATCTAGCACACACTTATTTTCAGATCTGCTTATTCGCCACAGATGTCTTAGCAACATGTTAGACTTTAACTCATTCTAACATGCACCTTTGACTCCTACTTATTAGCCACTGGTGCCTTATAAGTAACGTGTAGTCTTTTATATTTACTGGTGGCTATTTAATTTTGTGATGGAAGCATCTGAATATGGCTCTCATGCTCTCTTCTGTATTATAAGTGGTTCAAGTTTTTTATACGTTAAACTTCTCTAGCTTTAACTGATTTTATAGAAAAATATATCAACAAAGTAATAAATTAGTTTTATTTAATATATTTATTTGATATTTTGGATACTAATATATTTTCTTTAAGCTCAGTTAAAGTTAGAGAATTTTGAAAAAAATGATTTATGATATAAAACGGATGGAGTAGTTATAGTATTAATAATGATCGATGCAACTAGCTAGTCAATTGTCAACAGTTTGCTATTTTGTTTCCTTTTTCTTACCGAGTTTTTTATCTGTTAAAAGGCAAATTCACAACGGGAAACTGCATCTTCGTCGAGTGCCACAATCTTTGCCGAGTACAATATTTTGGGCACTCGGCAAAGATGAGTTTGCGGAGTGTTTTTGAAAAAACACTCGACAAAAAACGAAAAAATAGTACTAACGGACGTCGCGACACGTGTTTGGACGGGCAAATTTTTTTTTCCGGGTTTGACGAGTAATTTTTTCCGCGCCTCGCCACGCCTCACCTATTCCTTTTGGTTTTCTTATTTGTCGAGTGCCAAAATTTCGACACTTGGCAAACCATCTATCACGTCACCGTTACCCTCTTTTTTTTGCCGAGTGCCAAATTTGACACTCGGCGAAGGGTTCGTCGAGTGTCCAGTAGAAAACACTCGGCGAACCCTTGTTCGCCGAGTGCAACATTCGGTGAACCCTTCGCCGAGTGTTTTTAAAGGTTCGCCGAGTGTCCAGGCACTCGGTGAACCCCTGAATTTTCGTAGTGATTCTAGTAGTTTTCACAATTTACATCCCCTGAAACTCTTACATCCTCCTGAAGCTTTCTTTTATCAATTCTCAGAGCATCGATCAGATCCAAACAGCCTTTGCAACTGGCATGAACTTCTTTTTTAATAAAATGGATTCTTTTATCAATTCTCAGAGCATCGATCAGATCCAAACAGCCTTTGCAACTGGCATGAACTTCTTTTTTAATAAAATGGATTCCTCCGCGTGTGATCCAAACAGCAATTTTAATTCAGTAAGTGATGGAGTTGCATCTTCATTCGATTCGTTGGATCCAATCCATTTCATAAACCCAATCAGGCTCCTCATCAGAGTCATCACTGAAGAGTTCTCTCTGAATCGGTGTTTGGTAGCTAAGGAGCGAGATCTCATTTTCTCCACAAGTTTCCCAACAAAATTTGTTAATTTTCGATCTTTAGCTCACATATATGGCTGCAGGTCACAACGGCTGAACATTAATTTTTGTTTTTTAGAATGTATAAACCCACACGTGCACCGTGAAAAAAAGAAAAATTTACTGGCAAATAATTATGAATGCTGCAGATTGTTGTTAATAAGATGATAAATGTGCTGTGCGCCTGTGCTGCATCGTTTGGTAGTCACCCCTTCGTCAAAAAATATTTTTAAACTAAATGCATTTGAAAAAGGTAAATATTTGAACTTTTAACTAATAATTAAACTAAAAGAATATATTTTCGGCGCTAGACGTGTAGTATTATTTTACAACTGTTATATTATATTGCGAAAGTAATTAATAGTCAAAGTTCTATGTTGAAAATTATGCGAAAAACTTATACACGCCTTATATTTTTTTTATAGAAAGGAGTATTATTGTCAAGCATACATTTGATCTTATCATTAGGATCGTGCCCTTATATCTTTTATAGAAAAGAGTATTGTCAAGCATAAATTTGATCTTATCATAAGGATCGTGCTCTTATTGGTTGGAATTGATTTCATGATAGCTAGCAGCTCTTGTTTCCTCATTGATTATTCCTCTTTCACTGTCACTTTTCTTAGTCGTCACTGCTAATTATAAAATTATTCATAATCATCGAAAAAACGAAATGATCATACAACACAAGTACATGCATCAAGTACTGTAATCTGCCCGTGAGTACTGAAAACAAAGCAAAACAGTGTGCAAACTCAAAACATAAACGACCTTAATTAAATTTGCCCAAATTATTAGGCTAGCAGTAGGCAACTATTTATTTGTCTGAATTATAAATGGTGTGCAACTGTACCCGCTTGCATTGCCAGATCTGTGTTGAATTAGGTTTCATTGGATTCTCCAGCCATGAGCCATATAGATGGAACTGCATGCATGGTACCTTGTCTAACATTATTACTACAATATTGTCGGTGGCAGATCAAGCTCTCATGTCTGATGGAATCGATCTGTACGTGCGAGGTATGGCTGCACACGATGGTACATACACACATGGGAGCAGTTCAGCCCTATCTGATCCTCAGCTCTCTCTCCTACAATGTGACACATCAACTACTCATCTAGAATTAATGTGCGTGCCCAAGAAAACAGCAACATTTAACCGTCTCATTGTACAACAACGACAGTGACACACTGACACTCATCTGTAGGATGGATGCAGGAAGCAGGTCGGGCTCTCTGAATAATTATCACAGAGAGGGTTATCGATAAGAGAAGAGAGATATATCACTGAGAAGAAAGATTCCTCATCTCATGTGGTCCAGCAAGCAAGCAAGCAAGCATACGCATGCCTGGCCCCCAGCGTTGTTGTCAATTGCTCGATCGCCGTTGGATTCGCTCGAGCATAAATCAATTCGAAGAAAAGGACCTGAGGTAGCTAGGCATGCAGCAGGCAGGTTGGATGGTGAGGCTAATTAATCCAACCTGAATCTCAGTCGTTGCGTATAAGAAGGCCCGACTATCTTATCATCGTATATTCATATATGTGTGTCGAGAGGCACTCATCTTGGGCATGAATAGTAGCACAGGAAAACTTCGCTGTCCTAGTACCTGCAAAATGCATGCTACGGTCATCGATGACAGGTTATCTGAGACATGTTCTTATGAACTATCTTAAATGACCACGTCTATATTTGTAAAATAGACCGTCTAAGATAACACCTTAGGAGGTCACAAGGAATTATCCATCACAAATGATCTTACATCTATGACGGATATTATTTAATTAATTATGAACCGTCATATATCATTAGTAACGGTTGGTAATTACGAACAATCACATATGTGGAGTCATCGATCAGTGATGGGTGACAATTACAAACAGTTACATATGTGTAGTCATCTGTGACTGTGATAATTATAAATAATCATAGATATGGAGTCGTATATGACAGTTGATAATTATGAACTATCACAAATGTGAAGTCATCTATGAATGGTGTTAATTATGAATGTTCACAGATGTAGAGCTATCTATGATGGGTGGTAATTAGTAACCGTCACAAATGATGTCTTCCATCTATTTTAGATCTAAGTTTCGCGCTCCAAAAATTTTCAAGTCAGTTGAACTCCAGTGACTCAGCTCCCTACTTCTCTCCTCCTTCATTGCCTCCTCCCTACGTCTCGCCACTCGCCATCCATAAGATCCACACCCACGGTACGTACCCACGTGCGTGAACTTTCTTTTAGATCGGGTCATTTTCTCATATGCGGCAACGTGCAGCGGTGTGAGATCGGAGTCACCGGTGGTGGTCATGGGGGTGCTCCTAGGCAAGGAGGTGGACACATTCATGATGCATATCGTCGACACATTCCTACTGTCGGGTTGCCCTATCTGGGGCAGCGACCGGGATCTAGACCATGGCTATATCAACCTGATGCTCCGTCATCTCGAGCAAACCAACATGTAAACAACCATACAGTGATCTTTCTCGCTTCTTTCTCTTGATCATGTCATAGTTTTTGCTTGGTTGCTTGCCTCCGTATTTACTGTTATTGATTTTTAGTTTCGATGGTAAGACCGCTTGATCTGAGATGTTGAAATGTTTGAGTCTAAATCCTTAAAATTCTCGTCTACACATAACTAAGGCTAGGCTCTAAAATAAATTATTTTTTATAATAAAAATATTATCTGTGACATAACCAGTCACATATAACTTATCTATGATAGGTAGTAAAGCTAGCTAGCTCTGAGGTGACCCTCGTATACGATGGGTGATTATTACCAACCGTCATAAATGATAATACTTAAGCAGTTGGTTACCCATCATAGATGAGTATCCGCATCACTTATCAATAAACAGTAACGATAAGCTTATCTATTATAAATATGGGTTATCACCCATCACCTTAATGAAATCATTTCTTAAGGTGTCACTAGGGTTTGCAAACCATACGTTGGCCGGTTACTGACAGCAGCGGGATTATATTGCGGTAACTGATTTTGTTTAGTAGTAATTAGACTAGTTAGAAATAGTCCAAAAATCATGATTATCAGACCGGTAAGCATGATTTTGTTAACCCTGATGTGACCAGCATCATTATTAATTCAGTATTGATGCAGTGGCGAGGTGAAAGGGGCATGGCATGCATCTGGGATGCATTGGATGCCACTGATTGCCCCCAATAATAACAATCAAGTTCCATACAAAGATGATCGTGTTACTCGTGGAGCCTTGTGAGATGCGCAGATCGGCAAGAAACAAAAACATCGTACAAATACAGTACGAAGATAGATCGAGCAATGTTTATCTAGCAGTACTAATGCTCCAAATATAATGCACTTTTAAATTTAAAAAATAGCGCTTCTGTTTGTGCAGACTCTTTGGTAGAGATCGACCGTTTGGAAAACTGTCTCATATAAGGTTTCGATCAAACTGTCTGTAAAGTCGTTCTTCTGTGCACTACTGATTGCCATTCATATATAATATTTATATTACGATCGAGAAATTTTAGGAAATAACAAGAGGTTCCAAATTTTTTTGTGTAAATTTTAGTAGTTTTTAATTACCAAAGGTATCGTGAGCACCAAATTTACACTAGGGTTGTGGAAATTCTTTTGTACAGACGGTTATGTTATACCGGCCGTTAATAGAAACTCTTTTTTACTAATGGTCTGTAATAGCCATGCTAGGTTTAGATTTGCATATAGACGATTTTTATTTTGATGAACGGTATACGCAGTAAAATAGAAACATTTGTAAAAAATCGTTTAATTTTAGTATGATTACTTCTCAAGGACATATAATTAAAATCAATCATATTCATATATAAAACATAAGCGCATCTACTATTCCCATGTGAAGATGGTGGTAGCTAGCTAGCCAAGAGAATCCAAGAAGAAGAGGGAAATTAGGTGTACATGTTGAATTCATGACAATACTATCAATTGTGATAAGGGAGGTCCATATATCACATGAGAATAATATAGCGTCCATATCAGCTGAGAAGTAGAGACAAATCAGATGGGACCTCCTGCTCGCTCCATCGATCGATCGTTTGCTAGCTAGCGGCAGTAGAGGCCGGGTGAAACCGCGTCAGATACGTGCGGCTGCTCTTCACCTTGTCACGTAAACCACATTTAATTATATTGTTCCTACTTAATTTCATGGAAATGGATCAGCTACATACGTATGTATGTATATAGTACAGAAATAGACCGAATGTGGTAAAAAATTTACAACCCATATAAATTACACTTTGCATATTAGATTGGTAGTAAAAAAATTACACTGCATATAGTACAGTGGATGGTGGAGCGGTGCGGTGGTTGACGTGAGTTTGACCTTCACGCGCTGAATAGCTAAACAGCGCACATCGCGCTGTATAGCGCTACCGT
>KE372888.1:124954-177606 GCA_000418225.1 Zizania latifolia | reverse complement strand
GATTTGTAATCATATCTAGCCTAGCAAAAAATAGAGCTTATCAAAACATTCATGGTTTTTGAACTCAGATGAGAGCAGACGTGCTGATAACATCTTTAAAATATCTGATTTCTCATGTTCTACCTCTGTTCTTGGTTTTCAACTCAGATAAGAGCCAAAGTATTGATAACGTCTTTAAAATAAACAATAATTTACCATTTTTATGTAATCATTTTATATTTAATTTTTTAAAAGTAATTTAATGAGAAATCAGTACATGTACGGAGCTAAAGCTTGTGGTTCAAGCACAGAGTATCCTAGGCCTCTGTATGACATCCATGGATCGCTCGTGTGGTTGGTGTGGAGCCGTGCAGAAACGAAAGCTGGCGGCGCGCCAAACGTGTTGCGATCCTGAGCCGTACGCCCCCTTTTGCTCTTTTCTCTATTCCTGTGGCTGCCGTTTTTTCCCCGCGCCATTTCGATGGATATCTCGCCGTTGAATTCATGCCATCCACACGTGTAATAACGCACCGGCAACATGCCACGTCGTCTCCAGTCTCCTAACGGCTTGACTTGTTCGTTATAGGATTGAGATTCGCCTTAATTAATTCCTGCATCTTTTGGGTTAGTTCCAACTGGGATTTGCACAACCAAGAAATGTAACTTCGTAAACGGGATTCGTAAACGGGATCGAGGCTGAGTATTAAATTAGTTTCATTAAATTTATCATAAAATATATCTCTACAGTATATATTATAGGTATTAACATATTTTTTATATTTATATATTATAGGTCATATTTTTTATTTAAATATGATCGGAGTATGAGTTTGATTATAAAAAAGTCAACTGATTTATAATATAAAACGGAGGCAGCTTGTTCTGCTCAAATGAAAAAAGGGGCAGAAGAAAAACCCTCACATCCTGGTTTATTTTCTTCACATATAAATACGCAACAGTGAAGCACGCACCGTATAAAAACGGGAGCTTAACATGCATCCTTAAGAAATTTACATGGCTAGCTGGAAATCTTTTTTAAAAAAGAGCAACAATGTTTGATTTGCATATGGCAAGTCGCTGTTGGGACCAAGAGTGTGGGCACATTTTGTCTTCTCTTAATAAGGTGTCGCCCCCACAATGATGGGATGGTTTGTGGTTGCGAGAAATCACATTAACATGAACTTGGCCGTAATCCTTGAGAAATTCATTATTGTATGACGTGGCCCAATTCTCCTTCTATGTGCTAGTTTCACTGTGAATATTCTGTTGTTACAGGACAATAATATATTATCGGTTGATATAATTAAGTATTATTTTTTTAATGCAGTATTGATGATAGAAGCAAGTCTGACATGTCTCGTGAACTTAATATCAGCTCAAAACCGTGATCGTTAGTTGGTAAATTAAATTTGTGGTGATGTTATTACCTTAAATTCTACATCCACCTTAAGGTGTACAATATATATGTGAAAGGTACATGCGATGTGATTCGATGGGCCGTATGCATAATAATTAAACATGGAGTGAACTCGTTTTCAATGATGGGGAAATGCAAAATGCATTTTGGCCACCTTTTGATGACCATCAGTTTCAGGAAGATGCAAAGAAAATTCCGAGGATATTCCCGGTCATGAAAGTGGTCTGCTCTCAAGGACGCATATATGATTAATTTCTTGGAGTTGGGATCACTTTCAGAATAGCCAATAATTTCATATGATTTCACATGTGGTAATTAAACCTTCCTTCCACAAGTTAATTAATTATCATGTGAGATCTGGTTTATCAAACCGTCAGACAACCAATTATCGGAACCGACTCCTTTAATGTCGGGAAGGATAGTCGATGATTTCAATCGTCCTGTTAGGATCTGGTGGTGTGAATCCTGCCTCGGCCGCCATGAAGCCCTACCTCTGACCGATATGAAGTGTGCCTCGATCACCGTGAAACCTTGTTCCGTATCGTCGGATCCTAGTGAAACGGCTGAGATCCTCGACTGCCCTCTAATGTTGAGCTTCTCTGATATCAGAAAATCTAAGTCCTAATTATTGGCGAGGTGTCTGAACAATTATTGTCATTATTGCTTACCGGTCTAGTTTGATGATAATTGTATCGATTACAGCCGATGGTTAGCATAAAAATATCGAAGACACATCAATTAAAAATAGTGGGAGAATAAATAAATAAGTAAACATGATATATGTTCCCCTTCATAAATTTTGGGCACGTTTTCCACACGTGTCTGAGGCGTCGGGCCGGGATTCCATAATTGGGCCGAAGCCCACAGTTTAGGCCCATACACATGAAAGTCCAACACCGCATGGGCCCAATAGAGCCCGAGAGTTCTCCCCTCTCTCTCTCGCCCGGCCATGGCGAACCCTCCTCGGGGAGCGCGTCACCTCCCGCTGCGGCTGCGGCTGCGGCGGCTGCTCCGGTCACCGATCTCGCGGCTCTCCTCCTCGTCCTCTCCCTCCGCCAGGCCGCCCGCGTCGACCTCCCCCGCCGGGAGCCGCCCCGACAGGCACGTTTCCTTGATCCCCTCCCCCCCGCCCCCCCACTTATGCCTTCTCCGTTGCGGCGCTTCCTCGTCGCTCCCGATGGCTGTTTTCTGCGCGTGCTTCACTATTTGTCCCATTTCTTGTGATTTGTAGCGAGCTTATGTCTTGTAGAACTGTCAAAATGAAATGTTAGGTTAGACAGACTGAACTGTTGTAGCTAGAAATGTTGCCTCATCCTCTTGAGAATTTTGAGCCAGCGAAACTCAAGTAGGGTGTAGTTAGATGCCTGTTTCCCCCCTTAACTTTGGTTCATTGGCATTACAATAGTGCTATAGCACCATTGCAATGCTCAATGATTGTTGGCTGGCACTGGAGCTATATAACTGATCTTCAGCTACCAAAGGAGCAGCTGTGGGTTTCTGACGGTTACGGTTATCATGCTTGTGTAAAATGTCGCCGTGGTGACAAGGTGGTGGCGAGGGCTAAGGCATCCCACTGCCTTAGCCCCACGCTTTGCCTTGTGGCATGGCGCGGAGCAGCCCGGCCCGATGCGGTGCGGCAGCGACTGCGGGAAAGGGTGGCAGCGGTGGGAAGAAAACCCTAAACTAGTAGTTGGGTAGTTGGAGTGCCATTCCCATTCCTTTATATTAGTGTACTAGTTATTGGGCCGGGCCAGCTAGTTGTTGGACTGGGCCAGTTTTAGTACACATTTATTAATTATTATTGGGCTAGGCTTTAAATGTGATGTTAGACTGGGTTTTCAACAGCTAGTGCAATTTTTTCCATGTATTCTTTCATTTTGTAAGGTGTCGCCTTGCCTTACGCCTTACCGCTTAAAAGGTAAAAAGGTAGTCGGTGCCTCACCTTACCGCCTTAATTACTATGGATTGCACTGACAAATGGAGCTCCATTGATGCATCAAAGTTACTCTGGTACTCCACACAGTCATGCAAGCCAGGCAAGGCAAGGACAATATTCTTTCAGTGATGTACATCCAGGAATTCACAGAGATTGTACATGAACCAGTTCATTGCCACATGTAGAATCAAATAGGCTTAACGTGGGTTATAGCCATGGAGATTTCAAAGGATGTATGTGATACATTTGAATTGTCAATGCCTTTAGATCTAGAAAATGTTGAGCAGCTTCAGCTGTGGGGAGTCATAATCAAAAGTGATGTTTTCAACTATCTCCCCACTGCAGATGCACAATAGCATCCCTCATTCTCTACTGGTATGCACACAAACAGAGATTGTGAGCAATGTAATTAAACCCTAGACAATGCGAAATGATTCAGCTATTTTCTTCAGGTCGTTGTAATTCCTCTTCCATTGCAGGCCTGCAAAGCTCCACATCTTATATTCAGTATTAAAAAGCTCAAAACAAATTCCATACAATTTTGAGACAAGATTAGTAGTTGTACCGTTGGCTGTTACGTTGAACAGGTAGAGCCTGTTTCCAGCAGCAGTTGCAGTGATGAAAATGTGAGGTGCTTCCAGCTCAAACTGGTAGTAAGTTCTTCCTGAATACTCTGCTGTCTCCATAGATAAAACCTTCCCTTCCACATTCTCACCGATGACTTCGGGTCCAAAGGCATCTATCACCTTCTCTGGTGGTCCAATCTTTTCAATTGTTGCATCATCGAGTTCTTGACAACAGTGTTGACAGTTAAAATCATGTCAGTTAGTAGTGCAGGATTGTTACCATCCTAGGAACATCTTACAGAAACAGCATTTTCTTCAGAAGAATGTGCTTCTCTGTTCTCTCACCTGCAAACCTGCGAACCGGTGCTACAACGACGGACAACCGTCCCTGCTTGGTATTTGCAAACCGCAGATCGATCTCAGTGCCACCAAGATCAGCAATCGACACTGGGACCTGAATTGAGCAATTGGAAAGGCAGCAATTTCGCATCAGAAAACATGCGAGTGTTAAATGAAACTGAATTTCTGACAGCAGCTTCAGTTTTCACCTCTTCCCAGCCATCAGGAACTTTGAAGCTGTAGGGAATGATTGGGCTCCAGCCGACTCCATGCCCACCGGACTTGTCGTCTGGTCTACGGTATGTTCTCCAACCTGTCTGAACAAACTATATCATGAAAATAGTCCAACAGTTTTTTGGGCAGCAGGGCAGAAAGATGATCCCTTTACGACGAAAGATGGAAGTTACTACAAATTTTGTGCCAAGGTGTTGATCACATATTCACTTGTTTGTTATCATGTCTCCCTGAGCTGCAGTTCTTTGACAGTGAAACCATGCAATTACTTGTGAAAATAAAGATGTTATGGCAGAATTGCCTAGTTACGATTCTGCAGTTAGCATGTGTAGCACTTCTGTTTCACAGAGGAGCTTCTTTGGAGTTTGGATACCATTAAATCTGCAACCTTTCACTCATGGGCATAGATCATTTTTAACTGTAAGAGCTTCTGTTCATCTGTCCTGAACTGAAGGACCCAAATATCCTTAGGAGCACAAAACAAGCAACAAAATGTATCTTAAAAAGGGTATACCAGCATTGGTCATTCTGTTTTCTCTGTCTAAACTGCTCTCTCCAAGTGCAACCTTCTAATAAAAACATTCTGAAGTACATGAAATTAAGGATCAGACTGGTAGCAAGAACCAACCTTTTTCATCAGGGTCAGAGAGCCCAGGGATCCTCCCAGCCAGCAGACCCTGCTTCACTGCCATGCTCTCACCTGCAAAACCAAAAACTGATACACCACAGGCAGCAGCAGCAGCCATTGCATGCCTCCTCCCCACCGAGGCTACTCCATCCTCCTCCACATGTGTCTCTGACAGGGTGGGCCCACCGCTGCATCTAACAGCAGCTGCTGCCCTACCCTTGGTTGGGCTGGCCTGCTTTGTGTGGAACAGAGGGGAACTTGGCAAGAACAGCACTGAGCTGCTCATCTCTGCAAGAAAGCAAGCTGATTGAGAGGTTCCTGGGAGCAGGGGCCTTGGACTAGCAGCCTTCCTTGTATGTCATGCTCTAGCTCTGCCTCTCTGGATTTTCTTGAATATTTTTCAGTTCTTGTTTTGCCAAGAGAGATTTATCTTTTATTCAGTTCATACACCTAGGCTTATTGTGGACCACAAGGCATGGGTGGACAGGAGGCTTTGGGAGTTGAGACAAAACCTCTCACCTTGATTGGTTGAGTGTGGTTTCTTCACTTTTGTTTTCCATGTACTTTTGGTTTTGCACAGATAATTTCAGAGGTGTAGCTATACAAAGGTCTAGTACTCCAGCCAGAAACTATAACCTCCCAATTTTGAGATAGAAATGAAATATCATCAGAGGAGAATATGCTGATTTCTTCAGGTAACTCTTCACCACTACTTGCATGTGTGCTCAGTTAAAAACAGGTTCTTTTTTCTCTAGTTTGATGTATCAAAGACATGAACCACATGGCAGGGGAGAATCATTCTTGTGGCACATGATTGACATCCACTAGCTTGCAGGGAATTCCATGGCCTGATGGCTTTGTTGCTTCTGGCTGAGCATTTTCTAAGGTAAAAGGCCCAAAAACTGTTCTTTTTTTGAAGTGTAAAAGGGGCCCAAAAACTCTGGATTTGATAGCAAAAGATTGTTGGTAGAAGCCCAAGAATTGCATGGAGGATCTTCTCGAAGGAAAGGAAAAGGGAAATTGTGCTGACACTGACACACCGGTGAGACCAAACATCAGGCTGAACTTGATGTCGCCGGTGATGAGTGATGACTAGATCGAAGAAGCTTACAATAACTGCCGTAGTAGTCTGCCATTACGTCAATGTAAAACAAAACTTGTAGAGACTTTCGCATATGAATGTTGAAAGTTTTGGTTCTTGGAAAAACCGTGCTAAAAGTTTTGCTTCTTGATCCTGGTGACTTTGAAATTTGAAGTGTACACATATATAAATTATAGTAAATTTTTTAATTTCTACTGACTTCTCCGTCATTATCAAGTTGAATTACCGACCTAGACTGAAGAAGGGTTTCGAATTCAAATCGTAATACCCCTAAATATACACACTGGAACACTTTTCACCGAAATTTAGAGTCGGTTTGGTACGGTTTCAGATTCACCTCGAAATAGTTTCAGATTCACCTCGAAATAGAAAAGTTTTAGTTTCTTTTCATAAACGTTTCTGAGTCTTGAATTAAAATCAACTTGCAAAATAGTTTGGCTTCAATGATTTAAGTTCCAGATCTCATGAAATGATCTAGAATCACGAGAAACTAAGAGACGATTCTGATCGGTAGTAGAACAACGTTTGACGCCGAGTCGCTTAGCTGCCACTGCTACATGCCACGTCGTATTCCACGTTTCATTTCATGCGAATTTCAATGCTACACCAACGGTCCAACGCGTACTTAACTGTCGCAGAATATAATAGGCCGAGTAGTCTACGCCTGCCGGCTGCCGCGTGCAACGTAACATTCACTTGCTTGTTTTTCTTCACTCTGAGAACAGTATTAGTATTCATCTCTGACTTCAATTCTCCATGGTCATAAGTTTGACATCCATGAACATATAGGTATGAACATACATGTACATATCCGAGGATTCACAAAACCGCAGTAACCAGTCAGACTTATTTATGCTAGGGTTCGTGAAGTTTTCGTCGTCACCGCTATCCACAGGTATGCGACTATTTCGGACCGGTAAACCAACAACTTGTTCGCACTAAGAATTCAGCCAGTCTGAAATTCTTCACATGCATGTTTAATTTCCAACCTTGAGGCCACAAGTTATTAATGAGTGAACTGTGTTTACATACATTCCCACAAATTCTATTCAAAGTTGGCACAAAATCAAGAACACGTGAATATAATTGTCAAATCATACGCTTAAACCGTCCATGTGTGTTGTGTCTTCCCCTCATTTCTCATTACCTACCTTGGTCCTTGGCCATTATTTTCCAGTTGCTTAATTCCTCGGAAACTAAGTTTTTCCATCGTTAGGCTGTCCAGAACCTTATCTGCTAGAATTAATGGTCTTGGTTTTGTAATTCAGTTATAAACAAATCAAGATAGATGTGCCTTGCAAGCAAGTAAGAAGAATCACTGTGCTAAAAACTATTTTAAAAGAAACCAGTTACCCTCCGTTTCATAATGCAATTCGCTCAACTTTTTAAGTCAAACTTTTTCAACTTTCACAAATTTTATGAAAAGATATACTAACAGAATATCAAATTAGTTTTATTAACTCAACCATTAAATATGCTTTAACAGTGTATTTATTTGATATCACTGATGTTAATTTGAAGAAGTTTGACTTAAAAAAAGTCAAGATAGTATTTGACTGGATTTCAAATCAATTTGCACTCATCATATCTGTATATGAGCTGAAACGTTGGAATTGTAGCCCAGAGATGTCACAATCTGTTCATACGTGTGGCAACTGTTCTGGGTTCAGATTGTGAAGCAAGACAGTGAAATCTGCATGTACAGGAATACAACAAATTTAAGGGGGGATACCGTACCATGCATGTTGATTGCAATCACATTAGATGACACATTAATCACCACATGCCGTGTATCTCTCGAGCATTTAGTTGACAGTGCTCTTCTTCTGTAGTTACATCACTCTGATTAGCTTCATGTAGATAACTAGTTAGCAAATTAAGCTGTGTGCATATTGCATCTGCAAATGATTTTCTGGCAAGGAACAAAATCTGCCAAATTCTGGCAACAATGCAAGTTTCATCCCAAGATCATTTTGTTAAACATTTACACCTACCTCGCACGGCTTACAAACTAGATCTAACAGTTGGGAAAATAAGTTCTTAACGCATCAAAATGACTAGGCTGGAGAACCCAGCAAAAATATAGAAGAGCGTCAGTCTGCTTCATAAAAGTAAGCACCTACAACCGACCTGCTGCTCGTCATATTCACCACTCCTCCGAGATAGGGTATTGTATTCTTTCCATGCCATCGAAAAAATAATAAAATGTTTTTCCTGAGGTACAATCCTAGTTTTATTTGATCTTGACTATATATTACCATGTTAGAGCATACTCTGTGCGGAATCTGATGCTCATGTGAAAAGGCATTTGATAAGAATTGCCCATCTCTGTTTTTTTTCAAAACAAGAACTGTTCATCTTTTCTCCCCTCGAATTAATCTCCGGTGAACTCTGAACTACTCTGAAATCAAATACACATGACGTGACACCCATGATCAAGCATTTTATAATGGTACAAATCTATCATAGATTAAAAAAAAGGATGCATCTACATCGTCTCTTGATCAATTGCAAAATCTGAACTCCATCACGCCGGCACATCACATGGAATACAAATCATGCAGGCGTCGCAATCGGTTCACGCTGGTATTTGACTTGCTGCAACCGCCCCTGGTTCAGCACGATAGATCGCCTTGTCACTATGCGTGATCGCTATCGATTTAGTTATCTTCCACAACATTCTGTTCGCCTCTTAAATTGCTGGAATTTTCTTCTCCCGCAATTAAATCTTTCGGTGGTTCTCAGAAAAAGATAGAGAGAGTGATCATATTTGGCATATTTGATAAATTTTAAGATACATCGAATTAATATGAATAGTTCATTTTAATAGATCTAAAGGATACGATTAAAAAAAATTAATATCTTACCTCCTAGAGATAATAGATCACCTTTATCTAACAACTATGATTAAAAGAAGTCGACATCTTATTTCCTGTAAGGTAATATATCATCTTATTTTTTCTAACTAATGGTTAATATTAAATCAATCTCTTACATCTTCAAGAAGTAATAGATGTACCATAAAAGAGCCCTTATATTTTTACGGTACTTGAGGAGATTCCCAGGGGTGCTATAATTTGCAATATTAATTTTGATACTAAATATATCGGAAGATACTAAAATTTACACTAAAAATCATGATACAAGTACCTCTTCAAGAACCTTAAAATCACTCGCGAGAGAAACTTTCTGATATGGAAAGTACAACTGATAGAATTTGGCACAATTTTCGATGCCATTTAGTTTTATTTAAAAATTTCGCATCACACCTTATCTCTGTGCACATATCACTGTTCTCATATATTATCATACAGATGAGTAGAATTTTTTCAATCAATCAGCAGTCTTATCATGGAATCTAAAATCCACTAGACATGAAAGAGAACCATGTCAGGGTCTACTCCTTTGGGGATGCTGACAATCTGCTGCTTGATGTTTGGCAGGGAGAGTGCAACTTTCCTTGCACTCTGTAAGTAGGTCTCGAATTTGACATGACTGTGCTCGAGCTTCTTGTCCAGATTGGTAGCAACCTTGGAGTGAACATTTTCAGGCAGGTGCACACTTGTGTCGTCAAGAGAGAGTTCTTCCCTCAAGACATGGTATTTGATTGCCTGCTCACGGAATGCCCAGTTGCCGGTGATCCAGTCGAATTTGTAGAGCGGCAGGAAGCGATGGCCGTACGCCGCTATGAACTCGATGGCAGAGAGGATGAACCTGAACTCCTCCTTGGAGAGGTAGTAAGCAAAGCTCAACCGGGTCCATCCTGGCTTCAGCCCACTGTACCCCTGAATAAAATGTGGCCATGGATAGGTCTCAGTCAGTATAACCAATTTAGAAATTTTACGGTGAATTTTATGTACTGATAGTAGAATAAATTTTAACCGTTGATCTATTTCTACGGTCAACTTAATTTAGGGTGGTAGAAATTAGAAACGGTAAAATCGTCTTAAAGTAGAGTGATGCAAGAGATGAAATTATAAGCCAAAGTTTGGTATGAGGTAGGCGCCACATGTTTAAGCTCTCTTCCCTCTTAACATTCCTTGTACCTCTCCCTGTTCCTACCTCTCTCCTGTACATTTTTAACTTTTAATTAATATATTCCAGCAACTCTCCTGCCGTTTATTCAAAAAAAAATTGTATAACCCGTGTGCTGGAGGAGAGACAATGAAAGATATGGATCAATGTGATTTAGCTAATGGTGATTATACCTGAAATATGATCAATAAATAGTACTAATTTACCTATCCAAATCGACAACCAAAATAAATTGTACCTCAAGAATAGCAGAACGGATGCGAAGAGAGAGCTCATTGTCGACACGGAGCAAAATGTGCCCGTAAGGGCCAGCACAAGCACACCCTCCCCTTGCTTGGATGCCGAAAAGATCGTTAAGAAGCTTTGTGACAAATCGGCCATGGAGTGGCAGTCTCTCGCTGCTCCTGCTCTCCAACGAACTGTCGCAACCAGCAGCAGGCCGCTCGTCTTCCTCCACAGGAGGGTAGATGAGAAACGAGAAGACCGGGAGGCGATCGACGCTCGTGTTGCCCAGCACCCTCACGTTCGGATTACCGACGAGCCTTTTCATCGCCATTTCCGAGTACACTTGCTCGTGCAGCTCCATCGTATCATACCCGATGTACTCCTTCACCCAAAACGCGAGAGACGCACGTATCTTCTGCACTATCGGCGGCGTTCCAGCGTCCTCCCTCTCCTCAATGTCCTCATAGTACAATGTATCCTACACATCACATATGCATCAACTTTAGGTCATGACATGCATGACAGCCTCTTCACACCCGTCGCTACCACTAAAACTCTTGAGTGAAAATGAGCATAAACAGGAGAGACATATCATTTGAGGTATTTGAGGTCCATCACTAAAGAGAGTCTTTAGTGACGAGTAATGTCTATCGATTGATCAGAGGTGCACATTATTAATTATGGTAGTGAATGAACATGAATTTTGGCGTATATAAGAATAGATGTAGTTTGTTTACTTGTAGAATGCTGACCTGTTCATTGAAGCCGTTGACATAGGCGACAGTTCCACCCCCACAGGTAGAGGGAGGCTGGGAGTTGAGTCGATACAATGATTTGTTCATGAGAAGAACGCCGGGTGTCCCTGGGCCGCCGACAAATTTGTGTGGACTGAGAAACACTGCGTCGTAGCCGTCGACCTCGCCGGACTTCATGTCGATCTTTACATAAGGGCCACTGCACAAACGACGGCGCAATTCTGATTTAATTCAAGCTTTTTTTTTGTTTGTTTAATTTTCTTTACTGCTGTAGATGTACGTGCAACGGTAGAAATATAATGCATGCTGGCTGCTATAGCTGACCAGCCCTAACAATTCTGATCATAGTTAGTAAATTCCAACTATAAATGAAGTGCTGCTGACTGACCAGCTGGTTGAATTAATGATTCTGAATTAATTCGAGAATGAAGTGACTGGCAAATTGAAAGTTGAAAATATCAGACGTCAAATGCCCTAGAAAGTTGTACAAATTTTGACTGGAAGAAACTTTCAGATTGTTGGTAATTAAGTGGGCTTTCAAAGTCAAAAACAATTAGCTGTACGCCGGAATATATGAGCTACGGAGTACTTCACTGGACTTTTGGCCTGTTAATTTCCTGATTTCTATTTTCTCACATTAGAAGAAATTAAGCCCCAAGCTAATACATCTTGGTTCAACACGCATGCAAACAAGATCTACAACGATAACTCCAGTTCAGTTCATACCTTTGCAAATTAAGATGTACGATTCACAATTTCACACAAGTCTTTGGATCAGATAGGCAGATGCAGCGTGCTGTTATATTAATTTAAAGCAAGGGGTAGAAAAAACTACTCGTTGTCTGATGGGTACTTGTAAGGCAAATTGAATCAAGACATTCTGTTTGTCATTAATTAGACCGCACTGTTTACCTCCTAACTTTGACAACAACAACAACAGGGATATTTTTTAATTATTTAAAAAATGAAACTTGTTTTTTAGAAAAGGATGTTGACAATAATATATATATATATAGAGAGAGAGAGAGACTTGTTCTTGTTTACTGCTCACTGTGTTTATCTTTTAGTTTTACATCAGGATATTTTACTAAAACTACACTATTGTGATTTATGAGAGTATTTTTAATTGGTAACTATTTTGTTGATATATATAACTAAAATAATAATGAACATATATGTTAATGGCTGGATTAATTTTAGAGCACAAGTAATTAAAAAGTGATTTTGCATGATCGTTAAATTGCACTAAAAACAGTGTGCCTGCTTTAATTGGACTTTTCTTAATCCACGTATATTAGGAACACGTAATCTGACCATGTGGAGAATGTCAACGCAAATCCACTTAATTATTCCTCCAAAGTGCGCGAAAGTGACATTAAAAGTTGTGTAGGAGTCGGAATTAATCTCACCTCGCGGCGAAGTCGAAGCAGGCGAAGGCGCCGTGCTCGTGAAGGACGCGCGCGAGCTGCCGCGTGTCCGCCATGATGCCGGTGACGTTGCTGCACGCCGAGAACGAGCCCAGCATCGGCCGGTCGGCGTACCCGGGGTCGCTGAGCGCGCGTCGGAGCGCGGCGACGTCGACGAGGCCCTCGCCGTCGACGCCGATCTCGACCACCTCGGCGAGGCTCTGCCGCCACGACAGCAGGTTGGAGTGGTGCTCGTACGGCCCGACGAACACCACCCACCGCTCGTCCTGCCGGAGCTGCGGCTCCAGGCGGCCGCGCAGCGCCGCCGAAGTGACGGCGACGCCCATCACCTCCTGCAGGCGCTTGATGGCCGCCGTCGTGCCGGCGCCGCAGAAGAGCAGCGCGTCGCCGGGGCCGGCGCCCATGCATCGCTTGATGTACCTCGTCGCCCTGTGCACCAGCCGCGTCGTCTTGCTCCCGACGTGGCTGTCCTCCGTGTGCGTGTTCCCTGCCACGTACGCCACATGCAAGGACAAAATTATAATTATCCGAAAGAAGCACGTGCCATTCCCATTTCTATCGCACTATTCACTACTGCTGCTACGATCGAGTCGCTAATTCACTATAGCTAATTGATTGCAGCTGCCATGGCTAGCTAGCTAGCTATCTTCTTTCTCACCGTAGAAGGGGAGGACCTCCTTGACGAGGTAGTCCTCGATGTACCGGAGGCTCCGGCCGGACGCCGTCTGGTCGGCGTAGGTCAGGGCCCGCCGCCCGAACGGCGTGTCGAACTCGGTGTCCTTGCCGATGAGCTGCGACCGGAGCCACTCCACCTTCTGATGCTCCGCCGCCGCACCGCCCTTCTTCTCCGACATGCCGCCGAGGAGGCTCAGGCTGCTCAGCATGGTGGTGGCCACTGCTGCTTCTTGCAGAGATGGCATTCTCGATCCTTAGCTAGTTAGCTACCTATATAGCTTCCAATTACAAAACTAGCTTAGAGCTAATTAGCAACTAATGGAAGTATGAGCTTAGAGCTTGTTGCTAGCCTTAGATCAATATCAACTTTGTGAGTTGTGATCAATGGCAACTAGCTAGATAAGATAGCTAGGAATGCAATGAGCTGGTTGAAGAGGCAAGTAGGTAGGTTGCATGGGCACCGGTATATATAGAGCTGAGCTTCATTGGGGTGTGAAGCAGGTCAAGGAGAGGAAACAACAGGAAATGGGGAAGAAGGAGGGGTTGCTGTTTTATTTAATGCCTGGTCAAGGCAATTGCTTCTTGTGGCTTCCAAATATCCTTGTGACCTTTGTGCCTCTCTTAATGGCAGGGTCATTGATTATAGTGCTAAGAGATGACCATGTTGCATCGTGCAACTGGAGCTCGATCGATTCGAGCAGCACATTTTCTTTGAATTCCATCTCATGTGCATTAAGGTACGGTGTACTTGTGTGCATGCATTCCTCGATCAGCTCAAAACAACAACGACTAGCCCATAGTCACTCCATCCACGAAAGAACTGATTTTAGCGATTCTCAGATAGATTAGTATAGTACGGATAAATGAATTAAGTGTTAATAATTTTATTAACTTTATTTCTCAGACGACCTGATTGAATGACTTGAATGTTAGCCGAAGTCTATTAGTTGTACATGCATTAACCAAGTTAAAATCAAATCTTTGTAAGACAAATTTTGAATGATAAAAATCAAGTCTTTTGCATATATTAATGTGAATTAATGTTGCAAGGGATTTCATTTCAGAATATGCGTGGTTTCAAGGCGAGGGAAAATAAATTATATAAGGTTGCTGGCACGAAAATCACAAGGATCTCGTGTTGGTACGTTACTTGTTCATTTATTGTTTGTTCCAAATTCAACTCGTCTTAATCATGTCGATCTCTTATAATAATACCTCCTCGTCTCACCAATACCTTTTAACAGTTCTTAGATATATTAAGATCTGTTTGGAAGATATTTAGATTTTAAGAAACAACCAGTTAGAACCTATCTAGCAAGAATTTAGAAAAACTGGTGTTTTTTCTTCTAGATTCTATTTATTTTTATATTATGTAGCTATTGAGTTAAAAAATATGGACTTAGAATTTTGACCGTCTAGGATAGCTTCAGATTTATTAAGGAGTAGTTGTATCTGCCAGAAGTTTCTCTAAACATGCCCTTTGTAGTGTGTAGAGAAATAAATTAGATGTATTTTATTAATCATGTTAGCTCTAAATTAAAGAAAATTTGATTGAGTGAGGTCATTTTATTAACCGAGACACATTAATTACTATACACACATATTAATAACACAAGGGAACGAACTAAAATCATAGTTTTGTGAGACAAATTTTAAATGCTACAAAGAAAGTCTTTATGTGATACGGAAGGAGTACTATACCATTTATGTGTGTTATTTCTAAGATTAATTAACTAAATTCTTAAGTACAACTGGGCCACAATTATGATGACACACAAGCCTGGCCGAATTGACGTTTATCCGACCAATACATATACACAAAATCTAAGCCAGCTGCATAGACATGGAATTAACAAAGAAAGTCGTGTAAGCAACAAACAGTGCAATTGAAAAAATTACTCGCCTAATATAATACTAGTATGATGACGGCCTATCGGCGTGGCTGTTAGATCGATCGAGTTGTGGAAGAGCTAATTTTCTTGGTATTAGTCTACGTTTTAATAATTACCTTTAGTTCGCGATAGATGCTTTCTACTCCCGCCGTTAAAAAAAAATATATGTTTGTCAATTTTTATATAGATTAGTCTCGTATATATAGAGAAATGATTTATATGGTTTTGATTAATTAATTGTGTTGGCTCTAATTTCAATCACAAGCTGATTGGATGATATCACTCAATTAGTCGAAGTCTATTAATTCTGCACACTTTAATCAAAGAAAACAAACTAAAATTTAAGTTTTTATTGAACAAATTTTGGATGTCAAAACAAGTCGATTATTTATAGGACTGAAGAAATATTATATTTAGTTACGATTTATTTGTATCGTTGTGGCACATTACAGTGTTTTGAGCTGCACTTTGTGCATTTTACGTTGAAGAGATATGGGGCCATTTTCCCACTAAAAAATATCGAACTACAAATGTTCAAAACAATTAAACGCTTATGCGTGATGCGCCTCAGCAACGATTATGTGACAATAATAGATGCTCATCATGTACGTATCATGTGCTAGCTATAGCTAGCGTCAAGGGCGCACTACTTGTGTACACACACACACACACATATATACGTGTGTGTGTCTGCAATGTGCCTCTATTCAGAATATAATGTTAATAATCTCGATCGACCTCTAGTCTCGATCTACATCATGCGATATGGGTACGCATGGCTCATAATTATCACACCATCACACACGGATCTAGTATATAGAAACGGTGTTATATGACAATAATATTTTTCCAGATAGCCTAAATATTTTTCTTTAAGCGATGATAACAGTAATCTGAACTGTATAAGGCCTCAACCCTACTAAAATCTTGAATAATAAGTTTGTGGTGACACATTATCCTAAAATCCTAAATCTGCCCTATGATAAGAGCATTAAATTTGGAATTATTACAACATTCATTAGCACATCGTTCAAAACAATAGTAGAGTTCAACGAGCTAAATAATATTTATCTAAAACATCACAAAGCCTATCAAGTTTTTGACTTATCAAGTTTTTGACTCACGGATGTATCGAGTCAGGATTTCACATTAAATCGAAAGCGAGAGAGAGTCTATTCTTTAACTCGTGGATCCTCACATCAGGTCCATAATTAGTTCAATAGTAAAAAAAATCTAGTCTAAAATCTATAGGTAAAAAAATATAGCCTAAAAATCTCTCGCCTACTCCCGTGCGCTAGTGTTGTCTAGCGCCCCTGTCATCACTGTCGGCCCTTACCATCGGATAGACCGACCTCATCCCTAGTGCCCACCTACCTTGGTCGCCTCCACCCCTGCTGCTGGTGCCCGCTACCTCAATCACCCTCATCATCCTCGTTGTTGGCCACCTTTGCCACCCTAAGCCTCCATTATCACCCTCGTTGCTGGCCACCTTTGTCACCCCAAGTCCTCTGTTGGTCACCTTTGATACCTTCAGTTAACTGGGTCTAAGCTTAGATTTAGATTCAAATCTAGATTCAATCTAAAGAAGTCCAACTTCAATATTAACCAATACCATTGACACATGCCTCTACTGTTACCCTCAAGCTCCATGATCATAGCTAGCCTCCAACGTATGCCAGGTCACCAAAACTCAAAAGTAGTACTCCTCCCTATATAATAGGGACCAAGATGTAATTAACTAATTGATGCACACAGATAATCTGCAAAGGAGTTTAATTAGACTTTTATATTTCCAAGAAGGACTATTCAGTTTGACGTACTGGAATTAACTTTTACAGACGTCTAAAATTCTCGCTAAACCAAAAAACCGAATACTATTCATCTTTGAACTCTCATTCACAATGACATTTGACCGGACCCAAAATGCATGGTTTGGATGATATGGCAAGAGGTGTTGTGAGGCTGAAAATACCTTTGAATTTTAAAAATTAGTACACTTAATTATTCAAAGTTAATTTCTTAAAAAGTTGTCCCTTACTCTGTACGTCATATAGAACTTAGATAGGTTTTTATGAGCTATATATGAATGATTTGTCAATATAAAATAGTTTTATAGTCTATATAAAAACAAATTTTGTGCTTAGAATAACATTCATATTTTAACGAGTCAATTTTATTTAGGTTTAGTATACACCAATGTCCAACTAAAAACTTTTCTACATTTTTGTGAAATAATTTAGAAATTTTAAATGTCCAGATGTTATTTCAGGGATCGGATCCAATTTTCAAAATCAGTAACTTAACTACAAAACAAAGGGGACAATTTAGAACCTACTTCAAATTGATTGAAATTGAAATAAAGTTTTAATTATCTCTTGAAATATGATTTTATTCATAATTAGACGCTATTAAGTTGTAACAAAATTTTAAGTGTAAACCTAATTTTAAATATTATATCATAGATTTTTCATCATTTTTTGGAAGCTTTAATTTGTCTCTAGGACTATTACAAATACAAATATAAAATCTTACTCTAATACTATTATTTTTTAAACGTTCGATGTCTTTTTTATTTCGAAAAGAAACAAAAAAGGCCGGGCGACGCACCAAGCTCAACGCTAATCAAAATAATTACTTACTCAGTAAATAATTAAAATTGTAGCATGGGTTAGTCAACTTGCAAAGGTTGATTCAACATGGTCACTACTCTCCCATACTGCTAGCTGCACATCTTGGTCAGCACACGTGTAGCTAAAGAGTACGCGTAACTCAAATACGAGAATTGATGATTGACAAGTACAATTCTGACTATTGGATCAATGTCACTGTATTTTTCTTTAGATGGATGAACCAACCGCGGCAACGCACCAAGGACAACATCAATCGAAATAATTATTATTGAATCGTTAAATTGGAGCATGGGTTACTCCACTTGTCAAGGATGCTTTAACAAGGTCACCATTCTCCCCCAACTAGTTTGCACATCTTGGTCAACACACTCGTTTTATTGGATAACTATGTTGGCTGTGAACGGGCTTTACATCTCGGTACTGAGCTGGTTACTAGTGGCGGTGGGACAATCGATTACCGTTCAGTTACTGTAGTTACTGATCTAATTATCATCGATTCGGTTTAGTGGTTATCAATCCGATTACCGTAACCATTTGACTATAGTGAGAAGGCAGAAAACCACGGTAACTAAGTTACTTCGAGTGATTTAGATAACCCTAATCGTGAGCGGACTTACTAATAAAATATGATCGACAAATTTATACACTAACTAACAAACGGTCAAAATGAAAAAGCGCAGAGCAGTATAATTTTAGACTAAAATCTATCAACAGATCTAGCTAGTCCATCTTACAGGGGCAAAGCCCCATTGACCATTGTGTGTTACACTCACTTAGAAAAAATATTCCAGTTATTATTATTACATTTTGATCATGTATATATATGTATCCTCACCTTAATATAATATATTCATTTCAGCATAACCAATAATCCAATTAAGAAAATCGATCTATATCACCTCTCTTTATATTTTGCTCTAGATTCGTCACTGTCATTATCCATTCAGATTTGATTAAGTTTACCACTGGCCGTCTTCCTTTACAGTTACACACGGTCTCTTAGCTTCAACTGCGTTAATTAATTCCATCTTCAATGTCTAGTTGAAATTACTGACCACCGTCACGACTAATTAATCTGGCGCACGTTTTCGCTGCCTTTTCTTGAATTCCAGTCTAATACCGTCGACAAACAAGATACAATTAATGTGAGCTTTCGGCTTGATTTCCGAAACTCTCTGTCCGTATTGTTTTCATTATATTATTATGTTCGAAAATATTTCAATGTATATCATCGTATCACTAGTGTAGCAGATGATTAAAAATTAATCTTGTATTAGTTTATTAACACGTACTTGAAAGAACTATATATACACGCACACACACACACACAAAAATTTCATTACACTCTGGCGTATAATTAAAATTCCTTGTGATCATTAATATATACAGTATAAGATGTAATACATGATTGGCAATAGGTAATTAATACGGCTGTTATGAATTATGGAAAAACAATTCCTTGTTGGTTTCTCTCATAATACTCACAGCATTCTTGGAGGTGCCAGAATTCTGATTCAAGCTGATTTTTTTTTGCTTCAAATCCAATCTGAATCATTTCATATAAAAGTTTGTGGATCTTCAGGGAATCAATTCACAGTTCCTCCAGGAACAGAAGGGAAAAAATCCGGTGTTCTTTACTAGCAGTAGAATTGATCAACATCTTTCATGAAATTTATTCATCCAATAGACTATATTTATCTATATATACCAACAATTCAAATAATGGTGGTAGAATTGTAGAGAGGTATAATTATGAAAAAAAAGGCAAAATCAAATAGATTAAATCGGGTTTTGTACGAAATAAATGATAAAAGTGTCATAAGCATAAAACTAGTTGGAGCTTCTCTTTTTATGCATAGGCACTTCTGCCGACAGGGAAATTGCAAGGTAAGTGTTTACAAAAGTTTTATGAATTTTTGCAAAACCGTCAATTAATCCATAGTTCCTGCCTTGCAAATTGGCCTTAAAAGGTTGGGTTTCATCTAGTGTAGCTCTAACACATATCAATTTAGTATTGCTGATGATAACAACTTGGTAACCTCATTACTCATATGATCATAGTTAATAAATTTATGACAATATTATTAATATAAAATATTGGATGGATCTAAAATACTATATCCCCCTTGATTGCTGGTGGCTCTTAGCTCTACGCGTGCTGCCGACACAAGCTCAAGGATAAGACGATGAGTCCTCTGTACTCGATCGCCATTGCCGCGTTTGAGGACAGGACGATGATCGAGCTAGCTGCTGCCGTTTGCATGCTTTAATTTTGGACGAAAAGTTGGCTCAAGGTCATATATAGCTGAGCCGCGTTACCAAGCTCGAGGTCACAGGCTCACAGCTAGGGTTCCATATGCATGTACGTACTGGGGTTTGGCCAAAACAATGGCGATGAGGTTGCTGTCGCTGGCATCTTGAGGAAGGCAAGGTTGCTGGCAGCATGTTGATCGATCTGGCCGTCCTCTAGACAGTCGTGGCTGTTGCCGAGGGAAAGAGCAGGAGAATGAGGGGGGAGATTGGATCATATACGACGAACATCGACACGTTTTAACTTTGGATGCATGCATATATGCATGCAACTCGACATTTAGTTAGCGACAAAGATCGCTTTATGAATAATTAAACGTGAAGGAATATTTGCTCATCGTCGTGGACAAAATGAGCCAACCAAGCAAACCATCACCAGCAAATTGCAGCTAGCTAGCTAGCGCACAACGAAAGCTGAAGTGGCTAGCTTGATGCACGAGTTTTAAATGTGTTTCTGCTCGATCGACTTGAAAAATATATATAAGAGCATGCAGAGTTTGAGCACTCTCACGTTCATGCGCGAGCTTAATTAAATTAGCTAAACCGTTAGATATTACGATCGAGCCTCATGCATGCATGGTCAACGCGGTTTGCATCCTGATAATAATATAGTCAACGCTGATTATATATATTATTTAATAGCATATTATTAGTTCTAATTATTAGTATATAATTAATTTGCACGTTTTAAAATACTTTATAATTAATAGCCCGCTCACAAACAACATTCAACAACAGTATATATAGATCGTGATCAGACAAGCCGACCGATCGAGGACAAATATTCCAAGTACGATGGATCGATCCACACGCGAATATTTGTCCCTCCAAACGTGATTCAAATTGATCGATCGATCTGCTGGCTGCTGGCATGTCATATGTAATGTTGTTAATTCCAATTAAATAGATGTAAACTAAATTAATGTCGGTGCCGTGTCGCCCACTTTTCCCTCGACGGGGATCGATCGAAGTCACCCTAGTTTGGTCGTCAATTAATTCTCGACGTTGCATCGAATTTGCGCCGGCCTGTGCTGGAGAATTTCTTTTGGAAGTCAAAGAAGCATTGCATTGCCGTTTAATTACTTTTCAAACATGAACGAAATGAACAGCTCAGCGTATACGTACCGTACGTCGTTGCTAGACCAAACAAAAGCCATGCTTATATATATATACTGTCCAGCCTTTTAATTTGTAGAAAGCGAGACGTATACGTAGTACGTACTGTGTCAGTCTCAATCATGCATGTACATATACGTCGACGACTCGGCTTCCTGCATGCGTACAGCGTGTGTATGCTGTAATACACACACACACACATCCTGTTTAGGAATAGGTTAAAAGAGAAGAGTCGTAGCCTGCAAAAATAACATCGTGATAAATATGTTTCATTCTTAAAAAATCAAGAATTCAATAGTATTATATTTAGCTATGATTTTATTGGATAAGGATTTAGAAGCTGCCGCTATATACCAAACGACCGGGCTAAGCTAGCTTGGTTGATGGTCAATTCATGCATGCTGGAGATGGTCAGATCGATGGAGCCTGCATGCATTAGGTCGTCTTATACTTTTATATAATTAAAAAAACAATTTTACTATTTATTTATTCTATTTTAGAAAATATTAGTTGTTTATACTTCAGAGGGTGAGGGTGAGTCTAAAAGTAGTTAGAGTAATGAGTTATAAAGTGAAACTTTAGAGATAGAGGTGATATTTTATTAATATTAGGTTTGTACATTTATGATAAATTTTAAATTCTAAAAGAAGCTATATTTTTGAAAGGAGTTAATATCATTTATCTGATAAAGACAAACAAAAAATATCTAAAAATTCTATTCTAAAACAATTATATTAGGAAAATAGCGGCATCCATGAAAGACGAATCAACAGTGTATGGGGAAGACTGGCGAGTTGCAGAGGCAGATTAGGTATGGGCCAACACACGGGCCGGCCCAACCTATTTGAGCTGTCTTTGCTCTATTATGTATTATGGGTGAAGACGAGTATAGCATCGTAAGCTTCTTCGAGTTTAGGTGGCTCGATCGATCGGCCCTGCATACAATTATTAAGGTTCTTCTATATTATATTTGGGCTTATGATATTGATTATACAGTTCAATGTAGTTTAGATTGTAATTATACGTTAGTCAGGTAAACTATACCAGAATGTCCTCGAAACAGGTGGCTAAGAAGCCATGTGAACTCTAGCATAGCAAGCAGTGACGGAGACATGTTATGGGTAAGATATCCTGGCACTTTCTTCAAAATATAAATCAGTATCAATTTTCTTGTATTGACCGTATATATATACCCCTAAATCAAGCATTCTATATCTTTTTTAATCTAAATATCAGTCTACATAATCTTTTTACTTTTTGCTGCTAAGCAAGAAGTGAAATAGGCTAGAACGATGATAGGTAGCTCACCCCTCTGCATCGCCAGAGGTAAGTGCACCTAATTTCCATTATCTAATAGGGTATACTAATCCCCAACAAGCATAGTCATTACATTTTGTGTATTTATACATGCACACAACAAATATTGGTGAAGAGCATGCACAACGACAAATATTACGAAAAGTTTTAAAGCAGTATCATGTAAGATTTGTTCTGGTATTTTTTTTAAGATGAAAATGGTTCACACCTTTGTCCTGAGGCACGCAACAATTAGGTATTTTAAGATTAAATAGAAGGTGCATATATATACACACATTACCTCGTATTCACGCATCATGAGTGAAACTTTCCTGACCCAGCTCAAAGAAAGTGATGAAGACCACTAACAACTAATATTTAAGCTCACTATATTCTTATCTATTGTTAGAGATAGGTCACGGGGCTATTGAGCTGTGATAAATGGAAAAACCTATTGGTAGATGGAAAAGCCTAAAAGCATAACAAAGCCCACGAAGCTTGATAAAGCTCATCGACAGGTGATAATTAGAGCAAGCCACGCTACTAAAGAAATAGGCTTTTAACCACTATTTCAGACCTCATTTTAATTTGAGCCAATAGGTCATTTGCAACAGTCAAAAAGGAAAGAAAAAGCCATTAATACATATATTAATACATATGACTACTACTAATAAAGAATTTTAATACCGAACTAAAAGATCACCGACAGTCACCAACCCATACTAAAATCTTGGGCATACTAAAATCTTGGGCATTAATACTAGATGGAGAGCCTAACCGATATACACTGCCAAGCTGTTAATCATCTTTTCGTGCGCTGCCACACATCCAAATGACATGAAAAAAACTAGGGTTTCATGCCCTTCACAAAACAGCGTGGAAAACCAGACGAGTTAAGGCTATGCTATCATTGCAAGCGCGCACAGAAGAAAAAAAACGAACAAACGACAAAGAAACACTCATGGAAACTCTTAACATTCCTCGACCCATCAAAAAACGAAACGAGGCATTCCCTGGGCTAACGAAATTTATACTCTGACATAACGCAACATGAAAATGACCACTCAAACATTTTAACGCCAATCACAAGCAAGAACCAGTGTAGTAAATCTGCAACCAAGCAAACCGGTAAGGCAATGCACTCAGGAATGACCAGCCATTGAGCAGAGTTCACATGCCAATGTTAAGCCTGAAAACACGCCAGTTCTAAGGCTGAATGTGTTGGTGGCAACGTGGCAACGTGTTGGAATGCACTCAGGAATGACCAGGACTGAATGTGTTGGTGGCAACGTGGCATCGGCTGAGTTCTAAGGCAGGGGAAATCTTGGTTACCTCAGCTGTACAACTTCTTTTTATTTCAGTTATATGCTTCAGCTTCAGATAAACACACGGGGACCTGTGAGATCTTCATTCCAAGCAACACTCTTAAAGGTCCCAGATTAAAACGAAGCACCCCCCTCGTCATGGTATACAAGAAACATCACTAACACCAACAGCATCAGCAATAGCACCACAAGTTGGCTTCAATCAAATATACTGAAAACCTTCTAATGGTTCTTGTGTTACATCTCTCCTGAATGCAGCATTCGATGAGAACAAAATATTATAATCTTGACACGCAGAAGCTGAAGCTGGTTAGCTACTGACCAGAAGCACTGTTGCTGGACAAACTGTGACTACATCAAGATGCTCCAAACAGTCACATTACCCCATTCTGAAACTAAGTGCCAGCAGCTAAATACCCTGTAAATGCGATTTTGGAATCCTGAAGGCCAGACACAGCTCAGATCAGCACGAACTTGTCAGTTATGCAAAATAGAATATCTTCTGATCTTCGACATAAGAGAAAGGAAACTGTTGTCCTGGGATGTCATATTCATGTCCATCAAGTGTTGTTACAGTGGATGATTATGCATTCCTCTGGTTGATAAAACATTATGCTCATGTGTCTAGTTGGTGAAACATTTCATGTCTTAAGTGCTTGTAGGAATGTCTAGATATGTCAGTCTGCTGCTTGTTTAAAAGAGATTATTCCTAGAAGCATAGGTGATCTGCCAGAGAAACCTTGCCTACTGTTTGCTCACAGCACATAAACCTGTCTTCTCATGAATGCAATATATCTTCAGTCAGAGGGAAGGATGAAGGATTTTAACCTGCAAGGTTAATAACAGCAGCATTAGGCATTTGTTAGAAACAGAAAGGCATATCAACAGTTGTCCAAAAATAGTAAATAACAAACTGTTATAGGAGAAAAGCAGAACATTATACTGAAATTATATTGTGATGACTCATGAACGTAACGTAAACTAATTATGCATAAACATTGTAATAAGCATCGATCTGATAATAAACCAAAGGAGGAATAATCAGAGTAATAACTGAGATGAAACTCATTTAGTTAAATAGTTGAGGAAAAATACTATTTGCAATTTTAACACAGGAAAAGGATTTGGTGTACGATTTAATTTCTCCTTGGATATAGATAAAAAAACATGATAGATTATAATCTTAATTTTATTATTGTTTTTTCACTTCCATTTCCCAGCTGCACCTACTGTATATGGTTTCTCACATAAAATGATTTAAGAAAACAGTACATTGGGATTGCATGTTATCTATGTGTTCCAGTAGGAAGTTTTGGAGATGCAGCAAGCATATGATTTCCAGCTAGAGGAAATTTGATTATTAGCATATTCTCAAGATATAGAGTAACCTTCAAACAAAAGATTGCAGGACATATGACTTATGCCCTCGATTAATACAATTGTGGTTGCTACCATTTGAATACAGGAAAGCTAAGCTACATATACAGCCAAATCATAAAATTCTTGGAGATCATGGACTAGCTTTTCAGAACCCCCTCTTGCAAGTTCAACAGATCCTACTTCAAGTAAAAATGCTGCTTTTTAACAGCATATATGCTCAAAGTTCAACCATGTGTGAAATTACAAGAAAACAACTACTACCGTCTTCATGGTAATTTCAATGGAATTTTTCCAAATAAGAGTCAAGTTTTCTTCACTGGTTCTGTTCGGCAACAAGTCGTCTCCATCACAGTTGACACAGAAATAGACAATACCATAATGTTTCTCTCAAACTAATGGAACAACACAAGCAACAGCATTAATGATGAAGAGTTAGCTGATTCCTACTCCATTTCTGAAATAGTAACATGCATCACTCAAAGATCCGTGTCACCATGGGCCCATAATTTGCGCAAGCATCATCGACACCATGGACACACTCCACACCACGGATCTCTCACATCAAACTGCATTCTCAAGCACCCTCTAGCTTTCTCCTTGTCCGGAACGCTGTCCCACTATCTTCTCCCTCAATTCCAGCAGATCCTGCTGCCATGCCATCATCTTACTCCCCAATGAGTCCTTCAATTACCTGTGTCAAACTGCATTCTTGAGCACCCTTTAGAGTTCTTTCAATTACCTGTGTCAAATACTCAAACTGCATTCTTGAGCACCCTTTAGAGTTCCTTCAATCACTTTGGTCCTCATCCATAGGAACACCTCACCACTATATGCTTCCTAAACTCCGGCAGATAGCACTGTTGTGCATTCATCTCTCTCCCTAGCATGTTGTCCAATCATCTATCTCTCCCTCCCCATAGACAATTCATGGCTCTATTCATTTGGATCCCATGATATGAACCTGTTGTAGTTTGCGTCACCATCTCTCAACAGTTTGCTGCCATAGCTAAGCTTTGTGGAGCATGCATGGTGTCTTAGTTTTCCCATGCTATGTTACCATCACCACCAAGGCAACTGGCAACGCCACCCCTTCGCTTCACCATTCCTTTATTTAGGGATTCCGCCATCTTGCACATCTTCGGCATGTTCACTAGACTAAGCGCCATGATCTCAGTATCTCACTGCTTCCCTCCCTCCCACACGCCCTAGTTTGTAAGGCCCATATGTTGTCTATGATCCGTCAATGACCATGTTGGATATCATGTTACCACTAGCTCCACACACACTAGATCTTTGCTTGTTCTAATGTGGTCACCTTGTTAACACATGGAAAAACCATCTAATGTGATCGCCTTGTTAACACATGGCAAAACCATCTAGTTACCACACCACATGGCAATACGAAGGATTAGATGAGTTGTTTTCATAGTTGGAGGTGTTGGACAGACTATGGGGTTATATGGACATATTTCTTTCCAAAATGCTAATGATCAGTCCTAATAATTCCTAAAGGTGCATATGCCACAATCAATTAAGCCTATTTGTGGCAATAAATCACTAAAACCAGCACTAGCCACCTGAAAACAGACAAGGCTTGCCACCATCCAACATATCACATATTTAACAGCTTCACTATGTTCGAAAGTTATCAACTAGAACAACAGTTCAGAAATATAAAAGTGGTGTGGTTCCAAACATCCAATAATGCAGGATCTTAAATCAACAATCCTCAAACAGAAAATGCCGTAACATATGATAAAGTAATGGATTACTC
This sequence comes from Zizania latifolia, assembly GCA_000418225.1. Classification (NCBI taxonomy): domain Eukaryota; kingdom Viridiplantae; phylum Streptophyta; class Magnoliopsida; order Poales; family Poaceae; genus Zizania; species Zizania latifolia. The sequence continues at coordinate 150,565 of KE372888.1, read as the reverse complement.
TATCCCTGACTCAAATATCCAAAGATCAAGCTGCAACCTAATATTTTACTAGATGTTAAGGAAGCTGCATTATAAGAATGATGATTTATAAGAGTCAGATAAAAACTTAGCACAATGTCTGCTGTGGATGAAGAAACTACTTGCCTCATGGTTGCTAAGTCATCACAAGCTTGTGTGCCATTTGAAAACATCAGAATGATCTCAGCAATTCGACCCATTTGAGACGATCTCCAGCTCTCACAGGCTACCAAAGCTGGCAAAGCACCTATACTCCATGCAATATCAACATAACCTTGAATCCGTAAACTCTTTGCATGGGATAAAAAGTCCAGACTAATAGAACTTTGTGTGGACCTTGTATGGGAAAAGGTACATCCATGCAGTCCAATTGCAAAGTAACCTCTTTAGCCAACTTATACTCAGATTTGTGTCATGCTTTAAGCATTCTATGGGAGAACACATCAAAGTTTGATCTGCTGCAGACCTTCAGTCATTTGATATGCTTCCCCCTTCATAGGCAGAGTTCCAGTGCTAGAGCTCATGCGGTTCAGGCAATGCCCTCCTGACTACCCAGCCAACTTTTGTTCAAAATCTGCATTACTTTTAGGCGTTCTAAAGGTGTCAATCTTCCACTGATATCACATAAAACATCATGATCCATATCCTAATTTCAGCAAAATTTTGGATGTTAAGACCTATACAGTTCAGGCATGATACAATAGTTCGTAGATATATGGTCTCTGAAGGCTCAGGCAAATAACACTGTGCAAATTGTAACCTAACTCACATGGTTATGGAGACTGTTTCGGTAGTGAATCGGCAATGTTGAGGTTCCAAAATACAGAAAATGGGCCAAAATGTCTAGTTGTGTCCATAGTGCTTGTCTTTAAGATGTCACATTTGGAACAGGAGGCAGATACAGTGTCACCAAGTTACACCTTAGGCATGTATCTCAAACACCAGGTTAAAACTATGCGGACAGGTATGCATAGTATTGCTAATCCTTCCAAGAATTTACTTTACTAGTGATCATTCCAAGGCTCTTTGCTGCAAAAGTGATGTGCCATGATTTTCCGCTTAACATCATTTTGAAGGTTCTACCATGAAACCAAAAATGCATGTGGCAGCAACTGCAATAACAACCTCAGGTTTTTGTAGTCCACAAACTGTTGGCATCAAAACTCCACTTCCAGATAAATGAGCTGCTTATTCAAGTTCGGAGGCTGAACTTTCCGGTAGACAGTCCAATACAGCACATCGGTTTCACAGGTATAGGTCTAATCAAGCAAAAGATAATGTATACCTGCTTATTCATATAGCATCTGAACAAGCAACAGAAAGTGGCATGTAGATACAGAAGTTCAGTCACTCCACTTATCTGACCTCAGGGAGTGCAAGAGGCGAAGTAATATGCTCATGCACATGTAGAGCCGTCTAGGTCAACACTTCTACACTTCTACACTTCTAAAACAACCAAATATGTTCCTGACCAACAACTGTATCTGTTAAGAATCACTACAATGTTGAACAAGTATCTACCAAGTCTCTGACTAAGCTCACTCTTTCTAATTCAACACAAAATTGAAACTAACTGCTGCCTCAGGACACCTCGGTCCCAAAAACATTCCAGAAGTGGTTTGATTAATCAGGCAAACTTGATAATTAAAACTTAAACCATGTACATGAGCAGCACTTTCTAATAAAGCTCAGGAAGGTATGGAAGATCAAGTTCCGCATGAACAGTTCACAAGGGTACGACAACTATAAATTCAAGAAGACCGACTGTTCATGTGCCCAAACACAAACCAATTCAGATGAACAACTTAAATTGGTGAACTACATCATATAAGTTCAGCCGAAAAAAGGAAAGGAAACAATGGTCCTAAATATAATAGCCTCTTCAAAGTATGATGGCCTTAAAAATTGAATGAGGTGGACAAGTTATCACACAACAAACATGACTTCTATTTTACATCTGTATCTGCTGGTAACAGCCTTTGGTCGACTGGTCCACTATATTTTCAAATATGCAGTGGTTGACATAAATTTAAGCATGCTTATTAAGGCGTTGCCTTAGCGTCGCCATGGCGCTAAGGCGGCAAGGCGTGGACAAGGAATCTGGCTGCCTTGGTTACCAGGGTTGGGGCACCACCCCAATCTAGGCCTAGGCCGACTTCTTAGTGCACAGGGTGTTTTTAGGTCTAGCCATCTAGGGTTACCACCGGGCCCATGGCGGCACGTCGTCTTCTTCCTATTGCCATAGAATGGCGCAGCGGCTCGACATATGCTCGGCCGGGGCGGTGGGGGTGTCATGATCTTGGCAGCAGTGCAAAACAGAGAGCAAAGCAGCGCGACAGTGCAATGTCTAGTGCAGCAAGTGCATCTTCACCGGCTCCTCCTTTAGTGGAGTATGATCTTATGGATGATCCAAAACGGAGAGCAAAGTCCAATGATCCGGGATGGAAATATGGGCATTGGATAAAAATTGGCAACCAAGATAAGGTGACATGCAATCTTTGTAAGACTGTTACCACAGGAGGAATTAAAAGGTTGAAATAGCACCTTACCAGTGGCTATTGCGATACAGCCATGAGTTTGAAGACTACCATTGAAATTAGAAAAGAAATGAGAGTATTTGGAAAGCAACAAGAGGCATGATTGAATCACTCTAATTAATTTTTCACGTATATAAGTTAAAAAGGTTTAACATAGCACTTAATTACTTAATTAGACCTCCACATAAAATTCAAATTGCATGCTCCATATGAGGCATGATTGAATCACTCTAATTAAATTTTCACGTATATAACCAAGCCATATTAAAATAATTATGTCATGGATCCATATAATCAATGAAACCTGTATATAATGGTATCAAGCCAAACTGTAAACAGTACTTAGAAACCATTGGAACAAATTTTATGACTACAACAGAAACCAAAGCGATTAGAAGCATTTAAATTTTAACGAAGACAACTCTTGATTGTACCGCAAACAAGGAGGTGGATAAGATAATATAAACCCTGTGATATGGCCATCAGTCCAAGAAGGTGGGTTCTCTCTTCACGGGATTTGTATATAGCAGCTGGTGATCTTAACGGTACGGAAGGCGAATATTGTCATATGCACCCCACGAGCTCGATTCAAGATGTGAAGAACCTTTTTCAGAAGCTCCCTGCTAACAAATAGTAAATTTAGAAACATGCTTAGGAGTAATTTTAGCCTAATAAGGGAAGTAACATAGCTGCCCTGTTTTTGAAGATCATACCACATGGGTATAGTAGTTATCTCCATATGGAGTAGAGAATGCTTCAGGGCTCCCCAGCTTCATCCCATATGCTCCACCTTAAAGATCAGATAAATATAGAACCATAAGAATAGTTCTACATTGTTTCGTAGAAATACAAATGTGGAACCATACAAAAGGCCAAAAATTTAAAGCATTGGAATACTGGAAAATAAATAGTCAATTATAAATCTCAAACTAATAACTAGTTGCCACCAGGATTTTACAGAGGTGTCATGGGCATGGGCTTGGAGGCCAAGGCCCACAACCTAGCCAAATATAGGGCGTGAACAGTACTCGTGCGGTACTGTAGCATCCATTTAGGATTTGTTAGTTTAGAGATATGATTAGGTTTCTTATTTTAGAGATAAGATTAGATTGAGTTGTAATATATTTCCTAGATTTTAGAGATTAGATTCTTGAGAGTCAAGTCATGTCATCTATATAAGGATGGATTGTATCTCTATTTCATTAAATAAGAAAGAATTAGTCTAATCTCTCCCAAATGTTCCTCTCCTCAATCTAAGTCTATCTCTCATCCCTAACAGTCGCCGCTGTCCGGCTATCCTCCCAACAGTGTTTATCCCGTCATGAATCAGGTTCATGACAACTTGGTATTAGAGCCATTCACCGTGGCTTATGGTGCTGATCTTAGAACTACATATGTTCTCCATACCAAAGTGAGCCATCTACTCTAACCAATTACCGAGGAGGTACTCCATCAAGTGTTTGATGTCTATGGTGTCGAGAAGGAGATCCACCTCGAGCTAGGAAGGCCTGGCAACCTATAATAATCTTAGATTTGTTTTTAGTCCACAATAATGTATTAAGTCAAGATGTAAAACGCTTAAATCATAGTTCAATTAGGCATCATGTTAGGATTAAGATCCCATTGCAGCTCGAGGACGAGCTGCTCAAAAGGAGAGGTGTAATGTCATGGGCATGGGCTTAGAGGCCAAGGCCCACAACCTAGCCCAATATTGGGCGTGAATAGTACTCACGCGGTACTGCAGTAGCAGTTTAGGATTTGTTAGTTTAGAGATATGATTAGGTTTCTTATTTTAGAGATAAGATTAGATTGAGTTGTAATCTATTTCCTAGATTTTAGAGACTACATTCTTGAGAGTCAAGTCATGCCATCTATATAAGGATGGATTGTATCTCTATTTCATTAAGCAAGAAAGAATTAGTCTAATATCTCTCCTAATGTTCCTCTCCCCAACCTAAGTCTACCTCTTATTCCTAGCAGCAGCCGCCGTCCGGCTATCCTCCCAGCAGTATTTATCCCGTCATGAATTAGGTTCATGACAGAGGTCAAGTGGAAAAAAGATCTAGACATGACTATTAGTACATAGACAAAATTAGCCAGACTCCATACCTAGGTTGCAACAAAGATGGGAAAAAACAAAACATCATATTGGTCCTACACTATGTTGGAAATATTAACACCCCAACTATGCAATTATAGGATGCCAAAATCCACTTTATGCTGACTATGAGTGCCCCTGGTAATTAACTTCAAGAAAGAAATCTATGGGTCAAAAGCAGAGGCTTCTATGGCAACAGCGGGCAGTTGGGGACCAATGCAGTATGTCCATATGAACAAAATTGAGATAATAGAATCATGAGTATTGTCCCCATGAAAACAGCAAAACCAAGTTGATCTCTAATGTCCTACTGCAGATGGTAGATAGTTAATAGAAATGCAATAATATGCAAAAGTTCAAGGAGTCCTTAGAGTTTAAATTGTACAGTAAACGAATCATGGTTTCATACACACAACCTATCACAATCTAAAACTCTGGTTGGTTTCTCTTAACAAGGGGCAGCACTCACAGATCACTGTAAAAGAAATGGATCACACGTGAAAAAGAAATAAGAGAGGTCTATAAATGATGTGAAATACTCCCAAAACATACCTGGGCCCCATGGTCTCCCTTCAAAGTTAGCTAATTCTGCTCGCATTTGTTCAATTTCTTGTGTCATCGAAATCATACTCTTTTCCATTGCTTTCCTCTGTTCAACCAACTCAAAATTCCCCTTCTGCTCCAATTCACATGCAGACCTGCAAGAAGACAAATCAATAAACTTAAAACTGAAGCCTCTGAATGACATACTAGGATATATGAGAACCAGGCCTAGCAAAAGTGGCATACCTTGCATTAACAAGTTCCTGTCGAAGACCATCAATCTCATCTTTCAACATAGGTATCTGATGTTTATCAGATTTTTTCCTAGTTAGTTCATGCATGATAGATGCAGCCTTTGCAGAGAGTTCTTTCCTATCTACAAGGAGTCTATCAATTTCTCCCTGAAACTGCATAATCTCATCTCTTAAAGACTCGTTTGCTCTTAGTTCAGCTTCAAGCTTCCTCCTTTTGTCAACAAGCTCACTGATATAAGCTTCCTTCTTGGCACTGATGTCTGCAATGATCATGTTCAAGTGACGGATCTCATCTTTTCCAGCCTGTAATTCCTGGTGTAAGGCCAACCGGTCATCAACAAGAGCACGGTGATCTGCCATAAGCCTCCTGTATTCGACCTCCTGCATCTCAATTTCCTCCTCCAGAATAGCTGGGTGAGGGTGAGGAGCTACCCTCACAAGTGGACCTCCATGGATGTTGGGATAGCCCCTACGATCCTCAATTACACGAACACCAGGGTAACCCCTACGATCCTCACGGATGTCAGGATAGCCCCTACGATCCTCAACTACACGGATGTCAGAATAGCCCCTACGATCCTCAACTACATGGATGTCAGGATAGCCCCTACGATCCTCGATAAAATGACGTGGCAGACGATCTCTTCCAGACATGATGCCTGATGCCTTGTTCTGGAAGCAACAGAAGTAAATACAGTTATTTAGGCTCATCATTACCAGCTTGTAAAAGAAGATACATTAATTAAATGACATTGCACAGGGGTATAACATATCAATGTTTTGCCTTGAATTTTTTTTTAAAAAAAGTAGGCACCGTCTTCTGACAGGCCGAAAAACAATACCATGGTTAGCACAAGATATGACACAAGAACAAATGTTCAACCTGAAATGGCCACTCAAAGGCCTAACTAGGAAATGAATCTATGAATCCCATAAAATCAGCCTCACACTTGCAGATTTAGTAATTAACTATTCGAAGAACCAGCCTGTAGTCAGTAATTTAATTTGACAAAAAGAAGCACCACCAGTAGGGAGCTTGTGCTGGGGAAACCAGAGGAATCCAACTTCAATCCCACAACTTTTTTAATCTGACCAAAGTTAAAAATAAAAATAAAAAAACTACTCAAACATTTACCCTGTGAACCGTCACACTGCATAAATTTGGGCAAAGGTGACACTAGATGCCAGAGGTGTGGACGCAGTGAGGCACCAAGTGATGAGTAACATCCATGGCGAAACCTAATCGGCATGACGATTGAGTTGAACCCCGATTCTATTTTTATTTTCTCTGGAAAATATAATGCAATCTACGATTACTACACTGCGCCAACCAGTGACATCAGAACAAGCTAGGGTCCATAACAAAAAGGGATAAAATAATCATGTTCAGATCGATGGATCCTCACGCTCGCCACGGCGCGGCGACAGCACGGTAGAGCAGCGGCAGAGGAGGAAGGGCTACCGGAGAGGAACGAGCAAAACCTTCGATTCGGCTCGGACCGAGACGGAGGCAGGTGGGAGGAGGTCGGCCGCGTCGCCGCCCCTCCAAACCTCGTCGCCGGCGGTGCGCGCGAGGGGGCGGGAGGAGGCCGTCCACTGCCTACGGGCTCTCCTATCGCCGGTCTCGCGCGCGAGGAACTCCGGCTCGCACCGTAGATCGGCAAGAGAGGAGGGTAGAGCGGCGCGGGGAGGAGGAGAGAAGCGGAAGAGACCTAGAAGGGGAAATTTATATCTGAAATTTTTACATATATCCGAATATGGGAAAATATAGCTTCGTGCTAATTTGATAAAACACCTTAACAGCAGATTAAATTGTAATTTGCATCAGCTCAAGTTCACCTTTTTTTCACTTTGCACCATTAGATCAGATCTACACTTTACTTTTACTTTACAACAGGTCATATTGAAATATGTTTTTGCTGTACCAGATTGTATCGTAAATTGGGTGGAAAATCTTATGAAATATAAATAAAACTTATGAGACCACAATTCACACTATATTTAAATAAAACTTATGAGACTACACAATTCATACTATATTTAAATAGAACTTATGAGACTACACAATTCCGACTATATTTCCTAGAGTATCATTTATATTTTATAAAATTTGGTGGAGTTTCAATTAGTTTGGCCACGTTTCTTGGTGTTAAGTGAAGTGTATTTTAATACACCCTAGTGTAAATTATAATATAGTAAAACATGGTGTAAAGTAAAACAAGATGTATTTTACATAGTACAAGTGTAATTTACTCTTATAGTTCAAATATATAAACTAAGAGAAATATTTTTAAATGTGATGCTCATGTCTAGCCAAGCATCAATCTCCTCTACCTTGTTCCCAAACCAATGGTTTTGTCGGTATATTAGATTCTCAAATCAAATGAATATATTTCCCAAACGTGTCTCTCGATTTGAGTCGGATATGTTAAACACAATGGCTGAGGCAAATTGACATTAAACTAGAGTGGCCTACAGCCATGACATGTCATGATTTCACGTTGTGGCCTGCAGCAAATCGACAGAAAACTAGAGTGCCCCATGATCAATTTCATCAAATAAGTTACAAACGAAAAGGTTGAGTTGTAAAACAACCAATATCACAGACTCCAGTATGTCGTTTGTACTTTTTACTTTATTACATGCACATTGCTTCTGTGCAGTTGTAGCTGACATCCTCCGACGACTGACAATTGTAACACATCTGTAGAACGGGGCCAAACTCCCAGTTGTTGGAGCAGTTTTGAACCAAAGGATGGCACAGCACATTAGAGGATATACAGAAGTAAAGATTTACAGCAACCTGAAATGAAACACGTGGAATGACCAACAGGGAGACCAGATTGAAAAAATTTCTCGGCCGGCTATCATGATCTCTGCTTAAGGCTCGTTATGAAGATATAAAGCAATACTTACACAAGCTACAGCCTAAAGGGGCCAAGCTGGCTTGTGCCCTATGTTGGTTGCAGGCTAGCAGCTCTCTGTAATCCTACTGGTACGACGAATATATCCGGGTACTATCATCTCCTTCTATGATTTTGCGCGTGAGCCTTTGCTATCCTATCAGCATACATCGGAAGGCTTCGTATCTCATTGATTTCCTCCAGGAGCTTGTCTTCAGTAATGTTATCAGTGATGCTCCTCATTACCTGTCCATTTAGCAGAATACAAGGGGAAAATGTTAGGTCTGGGTTGTCATTATGATTTCTCATGCCCAACAGAAATCCTTAATTTCTACATATTTTCATTCATGACATAACCAGATCAGCAAAATTCTGTAGTGTTCTAAAATATCAACGAAACAGAAGGCAATGACAGCAAGCAAGTGAAATGAGATGCACTCCGAAGTCCTAAATCCCAAGCCAATTTCATCAAACCACCATAAGTCCATGTCATTTGACGAGCAAATCCAACCAATAAATGTCAGATTTGTATCTTGGAGCACCTAGCTATGATTGAATTTAAACCAATAAACATCAGGACACTCATTACATATCATAGGGGGAATATGTATTCAGAGTCCAGCTAAGCACACAATGGTTCTCTCAAAACCTACTTAGGTGCAAATTTCATGCTACGTTGTAGAAGATATAGGAATGGCATTCGAAGCAGTCAGTTACAGACAGCCAGTCAACAGGTGAACACAGCCAGGATATTGTCTTGGTCACAGAACGATTTTAGGAAAGAATAGTAGAACAGAACATGTTATTGCTAAGTTCTAAGGAATTGCAATCAAAACTCTAAATTTGTAACCAGTGGAACTAACGGTAGTATTCAACAATTTTACTTGCAAACCATCCAGTTTAGGTTCTACTTATCCGTTTATGTTCCCTATATTGTGGACCAATCTGATATAGTTATGTGCCCATGTGCGTGCATATGGGAGAGAGAAGAGAGAACATGCCTTTCTGTAAGTATTGATATCATTAGGAGTTGATTTATCTGATCGAATGCGCATGCAGGACCAACAGTCCTCTTGTTTATTCCAAAAGCATTCAACAATTTTCCCTGATATTGAAGACAGGTCAACTTCATCTGCATTAAATTCCAGTTCATCAGCAATAGTTAGGTAAAAAATATAACTACACCGTATAATAATCAGCCTAATTCAAGAATCATGACGTAATGACATTTTGCAAAACGAGAAAAACAAGTCAATCAGGTTTATCAAGAGCAAAGGATATCAAGAGCAAAGGACATTAATATAAACACCATGGAAATCCCAATGAAAATGTTTGATAACGAACACATAACATGACAAAGCATTGATTCAGTGCATGTTCTATTTAAAGGACAAAATTTAGTAAAGAGCTATAGTTAAAGTTGCTAGGCTATATTCAAAATTTTGGAACAATTAATAAGTGTGATCATGAAAATATAATAGCATTGCACATGATTGTGATTCACAAAAACAAGTTGTTTGACAAGTCATATGGATGCACAATTTGCAAAACATATGCTTACCAGGGAACATCACTCAGGCGACATCCATAAGTTGTAAGTTGTCCATAGAATAAAGGCAAATGCACATGCAATTAAACAGTTGCTTACCTGGGAACACTACCCTCGCACCATCCATAAGTTTCTTTCTACCTCTCTCGTAGAGGAAAATCAACTGACGGTTCTCACTACCAATCTACAATGATTGAACAACAGAAACAAACATCAACAAGACATGCATCAATAAATTACTAAGTAAATCTATCTGAAAACTTTACATGGAAGAGGCATACAGACCTCGAACAGAAAATCAACCGAATTCATCTCTGGGTATTTCCACTTCAAAAGACCTTCATGGGTACGAGTCACATAAGGATCATCCCAGCCCTACATTAAAAATAACAGAAACGTGTAAAGAAAAGAAAAACAGAAAAGAACCCTTTTCATGTAACTTGGGAAATGATGATGGCTTGCATGGAGGGATGAACATCAGCTGCAAGGAAGCAGCTATTCTGGCATTTAGCAAGGCTTTATCACAGAAACAACTTACTGGGATTTGGCCACAAGATACACACTGCTTATTAAATAAGTCTCAGCTTGACAACTTGTGTGAGACATGTAATTATTGTCGACGTTTTTGTGGGCAAGACATACAGGCGTCGCAGCAAGACCACGGCACCAGCATTAATAGAGTGAAGCATTATTCTGAAGTTCCTAATACAAACATTCGGGCATTCCCAACTTTATAGCAAATGCTTGTGAGGCTGAGGGCAACATGTATATGGATGATAAAGGATTCTTGTCCTCACCAAAGCTTGAGTCACTGTATTATTAGGTGGGAGGCTTGTAGCATAGAACAAACCACTTTCAGAAACAATTTTAACGGTAATAATCCACCCATGTGAAACAGAACCAGTGGTACATTTCTTTCAAATACACAACATCAGAGTATCTGGAGGATATGATCATGGGCCTAACAATCATAGTTCATACAACAATACTTATTATTCCCTTCGGTCACAAATACATGTGGTATTGGAAATACATGCAATCAAACTCTCCAATAGTCCAGTCTTTGAGTTTCAGATTGAAGTATTTCACCATAAAATTTAATCAGGTTTTATAAATTTATTACAATAAATGTATGTGGTCAAAGCTATGGTGTATGGACTGCGTCAGTGTCCAAGAAATGTATTTGTGGAAGGATAGAGCACTATATTTCAAGAACAGAGGGCATAACATCATAATATCTAGTTGATTGTGCATGGCTAATTGGCTATATGGCAGGAGTTTCAACACTCGATAACAGAGACTAGAAGAATGCAATATCGTCACAGTTCTAAGTTTGCATAAACAAGTACATTGATTTGCATATAAGTTATTTATAAATTGCTTCTCCAGTGTGCAAAGTTGCAAGTAAGTCTCAAGACAACCATACCTATAATATAAGCCCATCAGAATCATGAAAAAAAGATGGAGTGACTTCTTTATAATCGCTTCTCTAGTGTTGAAAGTCACAAACAAGACACAAGACAACCCTACCTGTAATATAAGCCCATCAGATTCATGACAAAGATTCGGAATAAACTCCTTCAGTATCTTGTTCACTGCAGACAGCGGCCAGAAAGCTTTCCTCCTTACCTGATAAAAGCCAGATATATTTCTATTTTAGTTCACCAAAGATGGCATAAGAAAATAGTTCCACACTCCATATGTAGGTACCGAAAATAGTTCCATGTCATATTTGTATGATGGACTTCCTTTTAGACCACTATCAAACTGTCCCTTATCATGATTGCGTGGGTGTATTATTTCATCCTCGAGTAATTTCCACCTGTTAGAAAACGGCAACTGCGTCCAGAAATCAAGCCATAATAAGTATATGCATATGGAGCAGGAAAATATCAAACATGGCAAGTAACACAATAATATGTGTTCCTTAAACTATTCAATTCTTCAGCAAAGTCATACATTGGAACTTAAAATCAATAGCATCATGCCCATGAGTTGCAACAAATCCCAACTAAATATACTATGTCTAAAATAAAAAATACAGTAAATGATTAATTATACTTAAATTTAAAACATGTATATATCATAATATGAGACAATTGACCACCAACATATACTCATATGCAAAGTTACAATATTTCTATGTAACAATCTTACAAAACTCCACCTATGTTGTCCCAACATAGCAAGTCCCAAGCCCCGGTAAAGGACGAGGGAGGGTCTTTTTCCCCTAAAAGATTGTGATAGGCTTGGCAAGCCAATGAAAAACCTAGCCACTCAAATGGAGATGAAACTCAAGATTGGGTTTAAACTTTAACCTACCCTAACTTAGCTTGGGATTGAAAGGCTTTGGAGAAGAACAAGAAAAAATCTAACAATAAAACGCATATGCCTACATATTTACAACCATAAAAGATTAAAATAAGTCTACATAACCCCCTCACGTATTGCTGATTGATTACTTAACCTCCTAACCTAACAAACTAGGTGTTTAACCCCCTAATCTTTTAAATACCGTTTACTTAACCTCCTAAGGTGGTTTTGCAAAGTGGTTTTGCCTTGCTAGCGTGCTATATTGGACAACAATACATAGGGGGTTATGTAGACTTCCGTAGCTATTATCTGATTTACCATCTAAAGCTTCACAACAGAATTTTAGAGGCATAAACTATTTATACATGACACAAATAGGATGCACCACAATTATCCATGAAACAAGTAGCAAAAGATAAGTATGTAGGTTCAGCTCCACAAAAGCATAGAGTAGCATGCATTCAACGTGCCAAAGAGAGAGAGGGGAGGGGAGGAGGCACCGGAGTGAGCGAGGAGGCACTAACAGAGTGAACGAGAAATCTAGGGGACGTGACTGTTAGTTTTTTATACAGACGCGTATAACCAACATGGCATGTCAGCAGGGCAAAACCACTTTGCAAAACCACCTTAGAAGGTTAAGTAAATGGTATTTAAAAGGTTAAGGGATTAAACACCTGATTTATTAGGTTAAGAGGTTAAGTAATTAATCAACAATTCATGGGGGGTTATGTAGACTTATTCCTAAAAGATTTGGAGCGGGTTGGGTGTAGAACATACCAACGACACCAGCTCACTCTTTTAAAGAGTATAAGATGTAAATTGAGCATATCATTATACAAAATCGATTCAATCAGTGACCATCTAAACCAGACGTGAGAACTGACTTATATAAATAAAAAATAGAAATCTTTCGATTCACCGCTAATAATATTCATAGTGCTCGGTTTTCCCTATTTGAATGAGGGTGTTTGAGAAGTATTTATATGCCACTAAAACATGTAGAGAAAAAACTTTAGATAAATTGTGCCGACTGAGAAGATCACGAAATGTCATATCCAAGTAATGGTAACATATCTGAAACATATCTACCTTGATTTTTGAGTGGGAATGAAGTGCCATTAGATCATATGCCAAGTACCTCCGCTTCAATCCTGAATCTGGTATGGTGTCTACAATCATTTCTCCATCGATCAAGGTATAGTGATGGAAACCCTTCAGATAGCAAAAGGAAGTATAATATTTTACAATTTGAAGGGAAAAGGAAAAGAAAATAAGCAATGCATTAAAATGGGAACCTTACTTCATTGAGATTCCTAAGGGGAAAACGCATCTGAACTCTTCTAAAGCAGAAGTTCCGATCAATTAGAAAGCAGCCATTGCGTGTAATCAGCATCATGTATCGTGTTCCATCAGCTTTCCATGTAGCATAATAATATCGCTGTCTCAGAATTTGCAGATTCTCGCTGTATATTACAAACATAAAAGGACATGAGTTAAGAGGAAAGGACCAGAAGGCCAATAACAGAAACTACGAGATAATGGATGAGGAGATGAAAGAAGACCATTGCAAGACATAAAATATAGACTTAAGGACATTACTTAAGTTTGAATGATGTCCTTAAGTCCCATAGATTCTAGAATAAGAAAGTCACAAGACATTATGTATGCGCTTTATGATCCCATCAGATAGTTCCTCTTAAAAAAGACAAAACTGCCCATTATTACAAGCATGTACCAGAAAATGTAGCATCAGTTGCTACAGAAGGAATTATATGTGCCTGGCACAAAAACAGAGTCATTGCCATTTGCCACAGAGAAAGCACCATTCTGGGGAAAAGGACCTGAGTGGTGCCTAACTGTGAAAGGAATGTGGTGAAGAGTGGGGATAGATAAGATAAAGGGGCAGTACAGAAAAAGGGTGGTGCAAATTGCAAAAAGATGAAGTGAATTGTGGTGGACTGGTGGTATTATGGATGGGTAGGTGAATGAGAAGTTGAGACTGTGAATACATCTGTTAAGGAAGGTTGGAAATCTGTGAATAGATCTGCAAAGAATCGAAGTTAATTTCTTACAATTCTGTATATTTTACCCTCAAATTTATAATGTGGTTTAGTTTCATCCTGCTAATGCTTTGCTTGCTACAACATTAGAGGCTTAAAAATTAGAACCATGTGCATAGTTGTCAACTATAGTTGCATGTGATACAGTGATATACACTAGGTTTTGCATACCTGAAATAAGGTACTTAGCATCCCCTTTGATATAAACAATCATAGTATTAAGGCAAATTTTAAGATACATCAAATCAATAAGTATCGTTCATTTTTATAGATCGAACGACCATGATTAAAATAAGTCAACATCTTAATAGATCACCCTAATCTAACAGCCACAATTAAAAGAAGTAGATGTCTTACTTCCTAGAAGGTATAGGTCACCATTTTTCTAACCAATGGTTGAGATTAAAAGAGCCCTAGTATTAAATCAAAATTGGACAAAGTCATACCTGTTAAGAGAAACTGGATGGGATCCTGGAAACTGAGCATTAACTCTACCCTGGTGAGTAAAAGGGTCAATTAAAGTTACAGAAAACCATCAAAGCCATGATACTAATCAATTCATATGGAATTGCTATATTCCAGAAAATAAAAAAGGTTCAAGATTATACTCTACTTTTCCATTTAGTAACAACATATCTTGTTGCGTACATCTGCATCTAACATTCTAACTTGCAACTATTTGAAATGAGTTAGCATTTCCATCAAATTGTGCCACAGTTAACCTGAGTTTGTTTTAATCAAATAGGCTCCTGGAACCCTTCGAAGCAAGATATAAACAACTTTCTAAAGTAGTAAGAAAAAATGAAACCAGTTAGTATATTGTAATAAAGAGCAAACTATGAGTTCATACTAGTATACTACAATGAACACTGAAACCAAAGTTTGCAAATAAATTTTCCAGACAATATTGCAAATTTATATGGTAACCAACAATAGGAAAATATGTGATCCAACAATATAGCGAGGTAACCCAAAACTCATTGTAAACTTACATTGGGCACTAAATCAAGCAACCTAAAACATATGTTGCGCAGGGAATCTTGCTGGTCGTAAGGTATAGCATCCCCTAAGACATCATCATTAGTAATGACTTTATCATCTGCATGACTCTGCAATAAGAAGGGATGTTTTAAGAGAAAGTAAACAACATTAGAAAAATATGTATAGAATCTTTTTATGATTGTGTTGTTGTAATATAAAATTTAAACAGAGGATGATAAAGCACTCTGTAACTCTACAGTCTACATCAATCGACTGAGAAACAGATGTCAACAACAAATGGATGACATGATTCAATATTTAACTGCTAACAACCCGTCAACAGGACATGGAAAGCCATGGAAAAAAACACTATCAAGACACGTACCACCACATGTCAGACAAAATGAAAGAATCCTTTTGTGGGAGAGAGAGAGAGAGAGAGAGAGAGAGAGAGAGAGAGAAGGAAAGGGTATTTCGTCAGAGATTATGATATGTTCCTGACTCCTATGACCTATGACCTATCACAAAGAGGTAATTTTATATACCACTCCAAAACTTTCTAATAGTAAATATACCACCCTAAAACCCTTACTACAAAATCATATTATAAAATTATAGCAATTAACTTACATATTTATGCCATTCCCACCCAAAAAGTAGAAACGTATGCCACTCCAGAGCAATATAATAGTAAAGATGCCACTCTAAACCATATCATCTTAATGCTATTCTACCCAGAGTTTGGACATTTGTTGTCATAGCAGCGGGTTGCCTAGACAAGCCATTAAGGGGCTGCGTACTAAGAGCGGGAGGCCCTACGACCAGCCAGCATGTCATTAGGCAGTAGCAACACATCAAGCCTAACAACATATTACCAAGATTTGGTTGCCCTTTTTAACTATCAAATAAGATCACATTGATCAATGTATCTTGTCTATGAATACTGTATCCTTTAGTACGATGAGATTGTAGGAGTTGGACTTAATACAGGACATTCAGAATATTAGTTGAAGGCAAAAGAAGATGAACCGTATAAGTATAATACCCCTTCTGTCTCCTCTCACGCACTAGTCTCTTCTTTACCCTAGCAAGCCAAAGCTGTCCAGCTATCCTCCTGGCAATGCTTACCCTTGTCATGAATTAGGTTCATGACAATCTGTTATGACCTGGAGATTGTGTCCCCAAGCTGTGTAACCAGTAGTTGTGGGTAGCCACAGCTAGGGGCTGTTCACCCTATCGCCAGAATAGATTGGCTAGGGTTGTTCACCCTGACGTCAGAGTAGATTAGCTAGGGCTGGATTGGAGGAAGATTGAACTTTATTTTTTTGCTTAAAGAGGTGCAATCGACTCCTATATTTATAGCCTAAGTACAATCTAATCTCTTAGCAAATAGATCTAATATGCTATCAAATATCCCCTAATTTAGCTAACAGATAAAGTAATTAACTAACTTAATTCCTAAGGACTTTTATCTTTAGCTAACAGATTAACTAATCTTAACTTCTAAGGACTCTTATCTCTAGCAAAGCTGTCGGCATCAGCTAGGATTCTCTTTTGGATGTTTTCTCCACATATCTCTCCCCTCCTTGACAAGCAGCTCGTCCTCAAGCTGTCTGTAGCATGTCACCAGAAGACATGGTGGACGCCACTACCACAGAATCACCAGAATCTAATACCAAGATCTTATGACCTGGAGATTGTGTCCCCAAGCTATGTAACCAGTAGCTGTGGGTAGCCATGGCTAGGGGCTATTCACCCTATCGCCAGAATAGATTGGCTAGGGCTGTTCACCCTGACGCAAGAATATATTGGCTAGGGCTGTTCACCCTGACGCCAGAATAGATTGGCTAGGGCTGTTCACCCTGACGCCAGAATAGATAGGAGGAAGATTGAACTTTATTTCTTGCTTAAAGACTCTTGTCTTTAGCTAACATATTAACTAATCTGAACTTCAAGGACTCTTATCTCTAGCAAAGTTGTCGGCATCAGGTAGGATTCTCTTTTGGATGTTTTCTCCACATAACACAATCATACCCTATTTCAAACAGATACATGCTAAAAAAGAGGATGAGATTGGATCCAGGGCTAAATACTATCAGATCTTTAGTCCTCATACGAAAGCACAACTATAGGCTTCAAACAAAAGCATAACAAAAGATCTACCCAGATTGATCAATTATGCAACATGTTTAAACGGAAGTGGGTCATACTTTCCATTTGGCAATCATCTCAGACAAGAGAGAATGCTCATATGCCACTTTCAAACTAACATCCTAAAACCTTTCTTTGTTCTACTTCCAAAACATAACCCAACTCATGGCACATGTCAGGCTAAAAGATGAAATTGAGTCAGGAACATAATCATGATTGGTAATTCCGGTTGTACACGGACACAAGCTACAATAGGGATGAAGTGTTAGTTCTGGAACACCTCTAAGATGTATTCCTCATATTTTCCCTGCTTATAATCATCCAGTCTTTTTCTATTGCCTTAGATTGTTCTTAACAAATACCAAGTCTTAATGTGTAGTTTATTATTATATTGTTCGGCATTTACTCTTATTTACGACTTACAAGGTGATCATGTTCTTTAAGCAGGGAATGAGAGAAGCAATAGTCGCAACTCGCAAACATATTAGAGGTAAAATGATCCTTTTGTGCATAAAAGGATGGACTAATGTCAGAGCTAAGGCTTGGTAATTCTGGTAATTCACCACTTAAGAATCATAGTGGCAGACATTTTTATTATTAGTCTGTTTTGGAGCAGCATATATATAAAGTGAAATGTTAGGTGTAGCTGTAAGCTAAAATTCAGTGTAATTCAAGTGAATTTTGTGCATAAGGTTCCCAATAAATCTTCAAAATTTGGTGGGTAAAGTTTGTAAGAGAAAGGTGTTAAATGACACTGAAAAACTTTCATGGGAAAGCTTGCATGTATATGGAAAAACAGAATTTTCATTTCTCTCAAACAAAATCTAATTTGACCATAAAATTCTGCAGGGGCATCAAATATCTGTTCCCCTATATCCACCCTTATGTTGAGAACTTTGGGCAATCTGTAACGAAAGTTTTACTAAGTTTACACCAAATTTCTACTTTACACTAGATATTAGTATATTACCCCTATGTACAGTCACTTCAAAATAATTGTTATTGTCAAATCATATTATACTATTGAATTGGAACCAGACACTCATATATCCAGGTAGCATCAATAGAGAGAGTTATAAAAAATAATCTATGAACACCTACAGGTGATGGCGCAAGCTCTCCGTTGCCATCATCATCATCCTGATTAGCTTCACCATTCAAATCAAGATCAGAGGGCCTCTTCCATTCTGGTGTTTGAGGGCATTCGATATGTTCAGGAATTTCATGGTAAAATGAATAGAGAGCTTGAATGTAGTCATTTTTATATATTCCAGGAGGTCGCCGTTGAGCAAACATGTTTAGTGCCTAGCAAACAAAAACTTTAGCTTAGGAAAATGTCAAAAACTATTTTCAACAAATAATAATTGAAACATGATTTTGTCTTACCTCAGTAACACTAGAGAGTTGTGTGCGCATTAAGTAATGAACAATCATGAAACCAGTACGATTATGCCCATGGGTACAGTGAACAAGAATATACTTGGGATTCCTTGATTGCTTTTGACGCTCAAGAAACGCCATCACCTAAAAGTTAGCATGTCAAATTTGATCAACAGACTTATTAAATAAGACTGTCATATCCTACAAATAAAGGGGTTTTCCAAGTTTGTGATGAAAGTATAAACAAAAGGTGAAACATAAGACCAGACAACAACATACTACTCATTGCATTTTACATACACACACACACACACACACACACACAACATTTGCTCCAGAAAGAACAAAAAAATGAAATCAACTATTATAATTACTAATTACTAAATAACTTGAGGATAGCTGAATTGACAAACATATTTTTCACTCCAGAGTTCAGAGTCCAACTAATAAAAGCCAATGTGGACTTGTAGAGCAAATATATCATCCAGCAATCTATACAAGTGACAACGAGCAGAGTCAAGAATACTGGAGTTAATCTGGAATGGTAATAAACACATAAGGCCAAAAGCTGCCTATGTACTGTGTGTGCTAATTAACTTTCCAGTGACACATAGGCAACATTTTTCAGGTACGAAGCAATGTATGCAGGCCTTCTATTTAGAAGCCATAACATGGATATTCCACAGATTTAATCAATTTCAACCAGTTCGTAGTTTTGATCATGCGCAAACTCCAGTTTGGATAAATGTAGAATTTGTCAGCCTTGGCCAAATCTACACATGTAGGAAAGCCACTGTGTTTAGCCAGTCATGACTAAAAGTACAGAAGACATTGTCAATGCTAGTGTTTGGAACATTACTTCCGTGCCAATAGGTGTTTATTGAGCACGGAGCCCCCAATGAACTCTGGACTGATGTGGCATTTGGAACAGTTGATCTTTTTTATGGGGACAGATTAAGAATTATCACTCGTCTTTGTGAACTCCCAAGAGAACTGATAACTAGAGCAGACATGCGTTTGAATATTGCAACTTATTTCTTTGTAGTTTGGTAATATAGAAGATCAAACAGGAAAGCATATCTCATGTAGTGTCCATTAATATGGAAAAGATATAAGAAATTACCATAAACCTTAAAGAGTAATTCTTCCATGTAGGAAAAAATATCCAACATTTGGGGTTAGAAGAATGACAAACAACTGAACAAGATGAAATATATCGACAACTATAAGTCAGGCTTCAACCAAAGCAAATGGGCACCCTGTCAAGCTCTTTAAAACAAAAAAATAACTGGCATCTCATTGTCAAATGAAAATTGAACACATTAGAAGCAAATTAGTTTTCACCATAAAGTCAGTTTCGATCTCAAACAAAAGCAAATTTCTTCAAATGTAAAACAATAAAAGGGATATTGAATATTCATGTCTACCAAAAAATATTTAAAAAATGACATAGCTGACAAAAAGATTATGCCATGATCACAACACCAATAATTTTGATTACCTCAAACACAAATTTGTTAACAGATTCATTGTCTGGAACAGCATCTCTTCCCTTGCAGGCAATCTAAATGAAAAAACACTTTAAGAATAAAAAAGAGCCGAGTATTTCTTAACTACCTATGTACATCTGACTTTCTCACCTTGTCATGTTTAGTACCTTGTCTTGTCCATTCAGCTGGGGAGTAGTACCGAGTGGTATTTGTTAAGTCAATCACCAAACCTATCTGATAAAATATGTGGAGGAAAAATATATTAATACAGGAAACTCTGCTGGAATTTCTTTGAAATAATTCAAATCAAGTTGGGCTTGGGATTTCTTGTGCTCCCTTCAATAATAAATAGGAAGAAGATATGAAAAATTGAAAGGAGCACATTAGCGTTAAGCAGAACAAATGTATTCGAGATATTATTACAAGTAGCTATTGCTCCCTAACTCATGTTATGCACTTTAAATTACATTCACTAAACAATAATAATCTAAAATCTAAGTAGAGAATGAATTCTCTCTCTTGTGGCTGTTAATACAAACCTCTGCCTCGCTATACAAACAACAATTCATAAGAATTGAATTTGAGAAACATGCATGCTTTTTGACACAAAACTTGCTTCAAATATGTGACCATGTATACATACTCCAGCTAGATAACAGAGGGGAAAGGCAGCACATAAGTAATATCATGAACATTACTATCATGTCCATGTTAGCTAGCATGAAGTACTTACATCTCTGCCGGCTTTTCTTTGTTTATTAACAACTTGCTTGGAAGAATATCTTTTCCCAGCAGGCACAGACTCATTGAATGTTTCATCCAAGGGAACTTTAGAGGGTATGATCCTATCTATTGGCTCACCAGATCCAGGGCAATCCAACCAGCCTGGTAATAATGATATGTTAAATGTAACAATATTTATAGCATAAGTAATAGATCAATTAAGAACTACCAAAGAAGATTACAACAGGACATGACTCACGGGAACATTCAACGTGATTAAAAAACAAAATCTTTAACATATGACACATACCCTGAGGTGGCTCTTTAATTCGTCCATATCTCCTGATTTTGTTTTGATCCATATGATCATTCCTAATCTGTTGTTGTTGTCGATGCAGCCTTGGTCCATCATCAGGTTGTTCTCTCTTTAACTTTCTTCGTCTCTCTTCACGTTCCTATGAAACATGGTAGAGAAACATATAAAAGAGTACCGATGATAGATCAAAACTCACAAAGAAATGCTAGATAATAATGAAACTCAATTTGCACCATTGCTTTTTCAAAAAGCATCAAACTACTTAACTAGTAACAAAATAAGCACAAAAGATCAAAACCAAATGATGTTGTTTGTATGAAAAAAAGGAAAATCACACCAACTGACCAATTAGCAGTAGAGAAGTTGAGAGTAACCAAGAACAAAAAGGGTATAAAATGTGGCAAAGCGAGACCCACGTATTGCGGTGTTATATTCTGGTATACTTCTTAAGAAATTACCTACAACATAATACCAAGTAGGCAAGTACAAAGTTCAAAAACTCCGTGCGCTCATCTCAAGGGGAGCCTTCATCTAATGACTAATGCTTCTGAAAAAACCTCAATTATATTATATGCATACCAAATTGCAGTCCAATACTAGCAATTGACCAGCATCACTAATTACAAAATGCATGTGCATAACAAGTTGACATGGTTTAAACCAAGAAAGTATTTTATGTACCCTTCGCATTATCTCAACAGAAGACTCAACATGCTCATTCTGTGCAAAATCAACATCAATTGGCCCTTCATATGACTGGTCATCTTCCTCAGGCGATGGTGATGCATTCAAATCCATTCAGGTTACTTCATATAAATCTTTGAAGCTGACACCTAATAGCCGGGGAAGGAAAAGCATCTTGTATCAGTGTAATAAGCAGTTTAATTTGAAATAGTAGAGTGATTCCAGCTGCACTTAATGAGTACAATACATCAAGCCATCACGGCACTCAGAAAAGGAACCCAAAAATTAGGATAGTGTATTCAGGAGTAATAAAAACCAGCACCAACGGGCGCGACACGGGAGGGTAGCAAGGAGGGTCGCATCCCGTACCTCCCGGCGGCGGCCCGGGGATTCGATCGATCGATCGATCGATCGACCGATCAGCCGCGGAAGAGGCGGCGGACGGGAGGAGTAGGTGGGCGGTGGAGGGGAGGGAGATGGGGCGACGGGGTTTTGTGGAGGCTGGGGACTGGGCTGGGTTGGCTAGGGCTTGGGTGTCGCCGTTGGAGACGACGTCGAGGTGGAGGCGGAGATGGGAGGAGACGGGGAGAGAGATAGGAGACGATCGAGTCTGGTGGCTGGTGCTACTGTACTACATTTGTCTGCGTGAACAGAGTCCACATCGTTCGCTCCTACACCTATGATGGTTTCCTGGAAAGCGGTAAATCTGTAATCGCAAGCGCATGGTAAAACGATAATAAAATTACATTAGCGGGTCTTTTTAATAAAAAATTTTATTTATCTACATCTACACTACTGTATTATTAACGAGTTGAAGGAGTTGACACATTACTCATCTGGTAAATCATAGGTGTTCATTTGTTATGCTCACTCATCTGATAAATCATAGACATTCGTTTACCCGTGTTAAATATCATCTCTTCACATATGATGATCTATTTTATCTGAGATTACGTCGCAGCTAACTGATCCTTATCCCAACAAACACGGAGATTAATCGCGCGTTTGAAATCTCCTACCGACGCCTACGTCCTCCTCATCTCTGCCATGCGGCTCCTCCGACTCCGCTGCGGGTGCCGCTGCCGCTGCCTCGGCCCGCTTCTCACTTTGCTGGTGCTGCTCTCGCTGGCCGGGTTCCGCTCCTCAACCTCCTCCGCAGTCTTCGCCCGCAGCGTCGCCACCTCCCGCTCCAGATCGACATTCCTCTGGCCTTGAGGTTCCGGCACAGCTCCAGATTGGCATTCCTCCGCAGTCTTCCTCCACCCCCGCTTGCACTCCCGCATCATCGGCCGGCAGCCGCAGTCCCTCCACCACCTGCCAGCCGCGACATCGAAGAGGAGTCCTAGCCCACTACCAATGGCGTCGTGGTGTGATGACATGGTAGCACCGCTCCGCGTCCTCGTCGCCCCTCGTAAGTGCCCCGCCCCAAACCTTTCTGACCCGCCTTCGCTGTGCTGTCTGGTCTGTTTAAGCTTTGATGTTTTTCCTACCTTCGAGGGACCTCTAGGGAATGTAGAGCGACCATTACTAATTCTAACGCTTTCAAATCCTGATTGCAAGCCTTGAATTCCCACTGCTTTATACTAGCATTAATTTGAGCTTCCTGGATTTTTGTGGCTCGGTCGAAAGGGCCGTCTGTAACGCCATAAATTTCTAATCTGCAATTAACAGCCAAAAACCAAAAATTTTGTCAACGTTTCCTCTGTAATTACGATGTAATCAACAACACAATCACAGGCAGTTATAACATATCGCCAAAGATATCAACTTTTTCACACAAAAGTCATAAACATCTATATGACTAGCAAACCAACTTGCTTAGAACATCAACTTATTACAACACAAACTACATATTACAAAACATGACTATTTTAAACATGAGTTGATTATAATTAAGAGGGATGTGAAGTGATATGTGCTACTACAAGTCCCATACCTCAAAAGGATAGATTCACCAAGTAAACAAACCTAAAATAGAATTTAAAAGGGTGAGACAAGCTCAGCAAACAATAGTTATGAATATAAACATATCTTACTTATTAACAAGTTGTTTTATAATCATAAACAACGCTCTTCAATATGCTTTTCACTTATCATGGCATTGACTTTCACTTCTCAAAATTCTATATTTTTCAATCATCACATGAATAGATGAATGACATAATGCAACTTTATTTGAGAGTTTTGTGCTAGATATACTAGTCTCTCATGCAACTCCATGTACCGGTACGAGTCACACACGATGGCAGTGATCGGCCTTTATCACCTTATGAAATGTATATATGCATATGTATGCATGTGAATTGACGTCAATTCATATATTTTCTTTTTATGAAACATGATATCAACAAAATATCCCAAATAAATACAGATGGACTAAATTCAAAAGTATCATTTCAATTTTAATTCACTTACAAAAGAAGTAAGACATGGATATAAACATAGTATATTACTTGCCTTTATAACGGTGACGATAAGAAAAACTGTATTTAAGTGTGCTCAGAAATGCTACCACATGTATAAACACACATTTAGTATTACAAAACTAAGGTACAAGCAACATCAAAACATTCTTTCTACGCTCCTTAATGTCGTTTATACGATGCTATTTGGTCTACTTCATAGTAACCAAACTTTGATTTTCTTAAAGGAAACAACATCTTTTCAACAATATATCACTTTGCAAGTGATAAATATTTCTTTTACTAGATCTAAAAAAGGAAAAATAGCATATATATCTCTTATAAGAATTTCATCGAACACATGGTGGGCAGTGAATAAAAATAAGTAAAACTAATAAATTAACCGTACAAATTGATGGGTAAACGGTTGGGAAACTCTAGAATAAATAGACGAAGGAGTGGAGACGGCCGATAAAACAACAAAGAGACAAATGACGGATTAAACGGTAACAGCCCCATATGACAACGTATGCGACCAGAACAAAATGAGTAACTAAAGATAACAACTGCAACACATGGATGAGATCGATAGAATTAAAAACCTGCGGTGGATGGCGAAGATTCAATGGCGAGGATAAATCGAGAGGAGGCGTGGCGTTGGAGCAAGCAAGGAAGAGAACCAACGCAGCACGGGAGTGAGCTAGGCAGCAGCGCAGGACACTTCCGGACAGGGGCGGACCCACCATGGTGAAAGGGGGTACAGTTGTACCCCTAAATTTTTTTGTAAAAACAATCCATGTATAAAACTTGCAAATAAATTTGAAAATAGATTCGTAACTTAATGGAGAAAGAGCCTCTACGCAACTCTTTGGTTCTGAGATCGATCCCATGGTGAGTTATTTAGTATTTTTTCCTTGGTTCTGCCTGTCTTTTTTTTACTGATAGTAGAATTTTTTTTCTTGTTCGGAATGATAACATATTTTTTTATTCACGTTCCAGTTTGAGAAATATAACTTATTATTTACATGCATGTTATGTTATGTTTAGTGATCAGATCAAATCAAACACTTTGTTGTCTGTGACTATATATCATAATTATTTACATGCATGCTATGTTGTATTTAGTGACGAGATCAAATCAAACACTTTGTTGTTTGCGACTGTCGACGGGTGGTCGGACAATCCTCCTCGGGGGTGGTCCGAGGGGGT
>KE372888.1:100900-114910 GCA_000418225.1 Zizania latifolia | reverse complement strand
CAGCCTCAACATCAGCAGTGGCTAGTTGCGTCTGTGGGGGGCTCCTGTGTGAGCGATGTACCTTTCTTTGTTCTTCCAGTCTTGCAACTCCGCTGCGCCGGTAGTTCAGACTGCGGGGGAGTGTTGGAGTGTGTGTATATATGCTGCCCTCCTTAGGGAGACTTTTGAGAAATAAATTTTCACCAGCAATTATGACCAATAATACTTCTATTGGTATATTGGCTGTGGACCTGTGGAAACTGGGATGGATATATCATATATATACGAAATACCAAGCTAAAGTTTGTTAAAATCTTGATCAGATTGAATTTATCCTGCAACACATGTGTCCTTATTTTCACTTTGTAAGTTTAGTATATCCCTCAATCCCTAGATGCAAACTATCTGCACATCTGCATGTGCACCAAACTTTCAATTTCAGAACAATTTATGTTGACATCTCCATTGAAAGTAAAAACTGTTTGAATCATGCTTGATATTGCACAGAATTCTGATAAACCTTGAACAGTCATGTCATATGCATGTAACAAATTGCTTCCAAATGCCCATTTCAGGCAGTATGCTCAGAGGTCTCGTGTTCGAAAGCTCCAGTACATTGCAGAGCTTGAGAGAAGAGTTCAAGCTTTACAGGTGACCTTATTGCAGGGAACTATATCAGTGCTTTCTTGCACAAGTTCGCGTTACCTTTAAAATGTATTTAAATGGTAGTGCTAAATGTTTGCAGACAGAGGGTGTTGAAGTTTCTGCTGAGATGGATTTTCTTGGTCAACAAAATATTATGCTAGACATGGAGAATAAAGCCTTGAAACAACGGCTTGAGAGTCTATCTCAGGAGCACCTAATTAAATGCTGTAAGTATGATCCACTCCCTTCTGTATTCTTTCTTACGGAATACATGAGTAATTTTATTGCATAAATTTCTTTCGCCAATTTCCTGATTAGGTCTCAGTGTATTTAACTTCTGGTATCATTGTTCACTTATTTTCTTAAGACTACAATCAAGTTCATTTCATGTCATGTGAGTTTTGTGGGAATAGACTGGAACAACAGATATTATTTGTTTATGTTATGTTATAAATCAAAAGGTATTTTTTGTGTTGGGCACAAAAAATATCAGATGAAGTTGAATACTCTCTGTT
Organism: Zizania latifolia; assembly: GCA_000418225.1. Classification (NCBI taxonomy): domain Eukaryota; kingdom Viridiplantae; phylum Streptophyta; class Magnoliopsida; order Poales; family Poaceae; genus Zizania; species Zizania latifolia. The sequence continues at coordinate 113,771 of KE372888.1, read as the reverse complement.
GTTTCATATATTGTTGTTTGTAGTTTACTCTTTACTTTTCAATGATAAACTACATCCTATAATGCATGAAGTGAAACCTCAAAATTTTAAATCATTAATAGATTAAAAACATTAGAATTTGATATGTGAAAACTATATAACAGATTTTTCATGAAAAATAATTTCATATAGTTATATTTTTAATAGTTTTTATAAATATATAAGCAGAAAAAGTAGCGTAGAGTCATGTGCATTGGAGACAGCGTTGATGTTCGAAAGTCATCTATTTGAGAAGTGAGAACGGACGTAGTAGTAAACTAGCTACATTTCATTTCTTCATGTGCTAATTATGAAATTGTTCTGGTACGAAACAATTTGATGATTGATTATCTGAATCCCTTTCCTATCTTACAGTTCAACAGGAGATGTTTGAACGGGAAATTGGCCGTCTTAGATCATTGTTTCAGCAACAGCAACAACAGCAACACATACCACAGCAGAAGGCTCCTACACACAGTCGTAGTAACAGCAGAGACCTCGATTCACAATTTGCAAACCTGTCTCTCAAACATGGTGATCCCAACTCAGGGCATGATGCTGTCCCAGGTCTTCGCATTTAAGATTCTTTCTCTCCACCAGCTTATGATTCTGCAAGTTTCACATTGCTTGCCACCCCTGTCATACCATCACACTGTTTGAGGTCATTAGCTGCTTCAAGAGGGGAGCAACTATGATGAACCTGGATAGAGCTGGAAAGGCTAATAACTACGGATTGATCCAATCTTTATTTAGTTCGAAAAGTGCACCAACAGGTCATCCTTATCTCATATCCGTTGTTGGTACTCGACCAGTCGGAGGTGTTTAGGATCAATTTGCAGGTTGATGCTTTTCTTGCTTCCTAGCTTTAGTTTTGAAATAAGGTTCTAATTTATTCGTTTAGTCTTGTTTCCTTTGTTGTTTCTCTTCCTCGTTATTTACACACCAATATGGTGCTTCTATTAGTTTGGCAGCCGGCACACGATGACATGAACAGAATGTGGTCATTGTTGAGATTCTGTCACATCCTGGAGAACTGTATGCAGCACAATCAATAAGCTAGTGCAGATTAAGTGTGCTGTAGTTCTCTGATGTCTTTGAGCTGTATATTGATAATGATAAATGGACTCCTGCCCTGTAATGCCCAAGATTATTGGAATGCAATGGCTTTTCAGATACTGCACATCATGCTCATACATTTTAAGTAAGCTGCTATATATCTTTTTTTGAGCTGGGAAGTATGTTGTCAGTTGCTTCAGATTGTCTCCTCTTATGCTACTGTGTTTGTATGTGAAATGCTGGGTGATAATGTTGGAGTCATCCAATTTACTATCTATGATTCTGTGAGGCATTGGCTTGATTATGTTGCAACCCACATTTTGGCTGCTGTCTTTTTAAACAACTTATGATCCTTACAGATTCTAGTTAAACATCAGTTTATCTGCTGTGGAGCCGTTCTCAAGTGTATTATTTTTTAACTTATTTTGTTATTGTTTATTATTGATTAGCCCAGTGATGTCATCATTGTTTGTCTACATGGACTCCATGTAGACGCCACATTATCAAAAACCATTTTGGTAACCAAGGCCAAGAGATTAAATGTGGATGATTAAATTCTGTCTGCGAGGGGAGAACAAACAACTATTACTTACTACTCAACAATAACTCTGCAGTTATCCAGCTCTGAGTGTTCCAGTCTGGATTTAAGCCGACTAAAGAACAGAAAAGAATCCAACTGCCATACCATCATAAATTTTTCGTTACAAAATGGTACCAACTACATGAATATCCTTATGACAATCTGAGAAAATTCTTAGCATCAAGGGAAGACAATCTGTATGTGTGCTTGATTTGGTTTCGTTGATTAGCAGAAACCACAGCTTGGAATCCTGAATTCCTCTAAAAAAAGCTCCAGTTGCTCTAAAATCTAACAACTCCTTACAACCAAATTGTATAATCTAAATTTCTATAGTATGACCATCTTCCACTGTACTTCCAGTGGCAGCCACACTCTCCAGATCAACATCACAACCCAAGACCTAGGTCAAGGTCTTCCTTAATCACAACGAAGACAATTTCCACTCCATTTGCCCGTGGTTTTTACTCACTCCTGATTGAGAACGAAGCTGACGGGGTTGGCGATGGTGTGGCCGTCCTCCATGGCTGCTCCTTCCTTGCCCTAGAAGAAGCACAAAGAGAGGCGATTTCTTGACGCTATTGCTAATCCAAGGTGCCCTTCGCCAAGAAACCAGGCTCTAGCGCTAGATTTTGAGGAAAAAACCAGGATAGATTCCCTAACCTGGCGGAGGGGCGGCGCGCCGCAGAGAGGGGACGAGGCGAGCTGCTGCGGCGGCGGAGGGGCGAAGGAGAAAAGAAAATTACATATTTGCCCTCAAGTATAAAGCAAAGTAATCTGTGGGGCCAGAGAAGCAGAGAGACATACATACACTCTGCAAGGAGGGTACAATGGTAAATATAGAAATATGGATTTCTTTCCATAAATCATTGCAAAAACCCTTGCTTTCTCATGCCGCGGTCGCCATGAGCGCCGCAAGCTCCGACTCCGCCGCCGCCGCCGCCAAGCGCCCCATCGAACCCTCCATCGCTGGCCCGTCGCCGCCGGCGAAGCTCCAGCGGCCGTCCCATCCGGCTCCCTCGCTGGCTGAGGTTCCGGGCGACGCGGCTAACGGCGGGGAAGCGGCGGGAGTGAAAAGCGAGGAGATGGCCGGCGCACTGAACCCTCGGGCGCAGCGGTACCTGGTCGCTGTGGAGTACGTCGGCACCCGATTCTCCGGCTCCCAGCAGCAGCCCAACCAGCGGACCGTCGTCGGCGTCCTTGAGGTGAAATGCTTCTAATCTGAGCTGCGAGATAGGAATGGCAACCAAACTCTATGATGTTCCTGTCAGTAGGTTGATACACAGAATTTCTGAAACTCAGGCGGTAGTGTGGGCAGATTTGTCATGTGAGTGGTAATTGTCAGGGAAAACCTTGTGTGGAGTACAGGATGACCATGTTGACACTTTTAACTCTGGTGTTTTGGAGCTGTTTGGTATGGGACCAAAATTTTCCTACCAAGTCTCCCCAAAACTTGGCCACTTAATTGGCAACTCAAAGGTTGGTAAAATGAAAGCATTGTAAACATTTTGCACCAAACCAAACAGCTCCTTGTTATTTTTTTCCATTTCTAAAGGGTGATCAAAGTTAAGCTGGTGAAAGGGTAAATTTTTAATGGATTAGCAACTTTCATTAGTTTATAAATGCCGTGCTTAGGGAGACTGGATTAAACAATAATAGAAATATGTCATCCTTGAAGAATTGTGACTTGTGAGGGTGGAGCAGGAAATTGCAACTTGCTATTTCTTAAGAGCACTTGCTCTGATTGACCACCTTATCACAACTCACAACTCACAAGGAATCAAATGTTTCCCTTTGGCATCAAATAGATACCTTCAAGAACAGTACATGATTGTGCCATGTGTGTTAAGTATAAATTAGGATTAGCCCCATACTCCCATCTTGTTTTCCTTTAGTCTCCTTTGTGTCCTATATATCCTAGATAGAAGATATTGGCATTTTGCCCTACAATAGTGATGCATCAGTTGTGTTTCCTACATCGTTTACATGGTATTAGAGCTGAAATCCTAAACTGTTGAGCATTTGTCCAACACAAATCTGCTGCTGCTAGGAGCTGTAGCTCCCACAGCAGTTCCAAATCTGCTGCTGATCTGTTTCTAGTCAGGACAGCACTTTGTGAGCTGTAAGTGCATGCTGTATGTCATGGTTTTCCCCAAGTCTGTGGCCATCATCGGATTTGTGACTTGACAGTGATGCCATAGTCAGCAGTGGGTTTGTGTTGGCTCTGCTTGGGGTTTAGGATCTTAACTGTTAGCTCTGAAACCATGTGAATGATTTAGAGATATGGCTGATGCATTATTGTTGGAGATCAACATGTCTATATAAATGGTAGTATGGTACATGATACACATAAGAAACTAAAGCAAACCAATGTGCCACTAATCCTAATTTACCTTTAATATCATGCATGTTCCACTTAGGGCATGTTTGGTATAGCTCTAACTCTGAGATTCATGCTGGATCTGGGGTTTGTATATTATAATAAAATAGTTTAAACCTTTATTTTTAGTCCAAAATAAAAACTAGATTACTCAACTAAATACCCTCAATCCATCCACAACTCCAGCTCTAGGATTTCTTAGAGCTAGGTTGGACTAGCTCCAAATTTTTTTGGATCTGGAGCTATACCAAATGGGTCCTTACATGGATGTGTTTCAGTCATAGATAACAGAGCAATTTACAGGACATCATTTAGGGAATCGCATATAGGCTGTTCTAGCAAAACAAATAGTTTACCTTTTTGATTTCAGGTTTTCTTTTAGTTTAGACAGGTTGTACAAGAGGATTTAATTAAGGTGATTAAGATAAATGGCCTAATATTTTTCTCCTAGCAATGAAAATGTACATGTTCAGTTTTGTTTGTTAGGATCAGATTGAAGGCAAACACTATTGAAAAAAGATGTTTACTTGTCTGCGGTTAAATAATATGAACACTAGTGATTTGTTAAAAGAGAAAATATGTGATATCATGAATGTTATAAACTATTGGATATTGGACTATTGGAGGCTTGGAGCAACTGCCACTTGCTAGATTACTTCTACAGCCTCTGCTTAGTAGTAGTGAATTGATGTTAGATGTAGTTCACACTTCATGGCTTCATGCTTTTGAATTATTTCAGGAGGCATTTCACAAATTCATTGGTCAGCCAGTCTCAATCTTCTGTTCTAGTCGAACGGTATGAGCATCTTTCCTGCAGTTTATTTTTTTTTCATCTGGGTCAGTATTTACCCAAATTGCCACAATTTTTTTTCACCATTTGAATATACATTGTTTTGTGATGGCAATTCAATAGACTTTTATCGTCTTGCTTAATTGCAATTGATGATTCTGTACTATGTAAACATAGATACCAATATAGATACCCTGACGTAGTTGTACCATTAGTCAATTAGGTAATACATCTGGTGGACTGGATAAATTTGGGATAAATATTGCATAGCTCTGTGGATCTAGATTGTGGTTAAGATAGAATTATAAGGTGTCTAGGTAATGGTCATATGTATGATCTTGTCAGTGGAGACTGGAGAGGTTATGCCTATTATTAAATCAATGAATCCAGTTCTCAAACCTTTGCAACATGCTATGATTCTCTTAATTTACTGTAATTTTATCATACTTACATGTAGTTATTAGTGAATAACTTATATTCTGGTTCAGGATGCAGGGGTTCATGCTTTATCAAATGTTTGTCATGTTGATGTGGAGCGGATAAGTAAAAGAAAACCTGGTGAAGTGGTATGGGTGCACAAACTTTCTTTTCCGGCCGCAGATACATATTGTTTTGGACATGCAACTTTGACCACTAATTTTCTATTGGGCAATCTTTGTAAAACCCATTAAAATTATAATATCATGAAAGTACTTTTCTGCCTTTTCGAGACGGATCTACTTGTATTTTCATGTGTCTAGTCTAACTATGTAGGAAGATATCGATACTCGATGTTTTAAAAGTTTTTGACCGGATGCTTGTCCAAAACGACACATATTTGTGACTGGAGGGAGTGCATGTTAATTTAGGTTGACGGCAGTGATGTCAAAGTTAGAATCTCATTATATGCTCCCTAACCGATTGCATAAGGGCCTGCTTGGTAGAGCTCTGGATTTTGATTCTTAGTGATCCAGCTCCTGATTCTTCATGAATCATATTCTCTGAAGAATCACAATCACATGTGAAAGTTTTTCACTAGCAATTTATTCTAGATTCTTGAAAGACAGAGATTCCAGAGGAATTGACAATGCTATCCCTGCCGGAGACATGAACACAGATATTATTACATTTTCTCCATTACAATCAAGACAACCAAAATACCAACCTCAACACAAGAACTTGACAGTCTCCATCATAGTATTCTTCTTCCTCAAAGCCTTTCAATCCCAAGCAAGTTGGGGTATGCTAGAGTTGGAACCCAATCTTGGGTTTCATCTCCATTTGAGTGGCCATGTTTTCCATTGGCTTGCCAAGCCTATCAGTCTATTACAACCTTTTAGGGGAGTCTCCATCATAGTGTGATTAAGAAAATACAAATGAAAGTATGAAACTGCAGGATTGAAATGTTTTATCAGTGTATTGCATCGACAAGAAATTTGCAACCTGGAACTAAAACATCACTAAACCTTATAGGATCAGTTGCTGCACATGGAAACAAGCATTGACTATACAAATGCAGGCAACAACCTGAGCAAAACTTGTCGTTTTACTAATGAAGGTATGAATTTGAGTTCATCTCTCGATATAAATCTGAAGTAGTGAACACAGGCATAAAGAACTGAACTGAAAAATCGTTGCTGCACATTTCAGTTAGCAAATTGCAAGACTAAACAAACTTCTGCATTCCACTCTACACATGTATTTAACAGAGAAGAAATTAGAATGCGACGAGCAGTACGTCACTTCATGAGTTTGCTAGTGACAGGCTCTAGCAGAGCGGCTTCTTCAGCAAGGGGGAGCAGGACCAATCGTTTCTTGCCTGCTTGGTGAGGAAGGTGCAGGTGGAGGAATCTTACAGGCTGACTCCACGTTAGGGGGAAGGAACAGTGGCGACCTCTGACTGTGATGGCTCTAGGGAATCGAGCAAGGGACGGTGGAGGAAGAAGAGGGCTACAGTGAATCTGAGTGAGGGAGGAGAGGGGATGGTGTGGAAAGCTGGATATGGCCAGGTATGCGGTGGAGAGAGGAGGTGGTGGCTGGGGAAGTGGTGGAGAGTGGTGGGGTGGCTGGGAAGGGGTGCAGAGTGGCGGCGGCGATTGGATCGCCTAGTCCTAGTTTGTGCCAAGAGCGAGTCACCTTCAGGAGGAAGGGTATCGGGCCTAGGGAGGAGGGGTATACCCAATGGCAGGCGGGTAACTCTTTGAAAACTTTATGGGGACGTTTATAATCAGTTAGCCCAATTCTCCTGAGAAGCAGCATTTTTGCAGCTCCACCTCTCCCATGAAAGAGGAGAATCGATCCACCCTGATTCGCATGTGAAGCTGATTTTTTTTGCTCATTTGTCTGGCTTCTTCCTGATTCTTACAAGAATCTAGTCCTAAAATCCCTACCAAACTGGCCCTTAGTTTCTTAACCTATACCTCTTTATTTATGTAAACATAAATATATGTAATTTAGAACATCCATTTCCCTGATAACTTCCATACTTCTCCTGATTTGCAGTTGCCACCTCATGAGGCTGGAGTTGTAAAGCGTGCAGTGAACCATTTTCTACAGGCAAGTTCTTGACTCAATCTAGTTATAATTAAGTTATTATACAATAACTTTATTCTTTGTTATGTTGATGGCATGCTTTTCACATTGTTTTGTCCTTAGTAGTTAATTGATGTACTTTACCAGATTAGCTGATCTGTTGCAGTAGATATTCATTTGAGTTTTATCATTTTCCTTGCAGAAGAATGAATGCGACATAATGGTGACCGATGTCCGTTGCGTTGCACCAGACTTCCATGCTAGATACAAAGCCCTAGAGCGCACGTAGGTTGCAAATATACAATACAATATGAGTTTTTCTCAGTTAATCTTGTTACTATAGTTGTTCCATTCTTATGTCCAAATTATTTGGTAATTGGCAGCAATAGCCAAAAATTGTAACATACTAGTTTTTTGAAGCAATCAAGCAAATGCCATTGAAATGAAGCTTGCCTATAGACAACTCCATTTACCCTTTTGAAATAATGGAGAGTTGGAGACACTTATATTTTTATTGGTATTCTTGAAGGTACCACTATCGTTTGCTTTCTGGATCTGAGCCACTATCAGTTTTTGAGAAAACCTCTGCTTGGCACGTACCCGAGAATTTAAATGTACAGGCGATGAAGGTGAAGTCTTCTTCCATAATTATTTCCTGATGCAAATATTATATTATTTGCTTCACTGATGATTTATGTTCAGAAAGCATGCAGCATACTTGTTGGGCATCATGATTTCAGTTCATTTCGAGCAGCTGGATGCCAGGTGGTGTACTTGTTTCATAACTGTTATTCTCATTTGCACAGGGAGTTCATAAAGAAGTACATAGTGCAGAAAGGCACATTATATTTATCAGATAATAATAGAGTTGGAGTATTAGGCTTGTTGTATGCAGATATTTTCCTACCATAAGTGCATTTCACCTTTTTTTCCCTGCAACTTGATCAAGAAGCAAGTGGACTAGCAGAATGTAAACTTGAATAAAGCTAATGTAATTGTTTGCTGAACAATATAGACTACATTTACATTTTTATATTTGCTACTTTAAGGGGTTGTTTTATCTAAGGTTTGTTAAGGCCTCATTTGGAACAACTTATTGGCGGTTTATGATTAAAGTAGAAGCGGATATGTCCCAAACAGAAAAATTATAGACAACTTAAGTATTAATCATAATCAGCAATATAACTAATAATCAGAATCGGTCATCTCCCTGCTTATCAAATAATCAGGATTATGTTATAATCGTGATTATTTTAAGCTGTCCCAAAGGGGGCCTAAATCTAGATTAATTTAATCTTGTTTTAGATAAATCCTTGTTTGCTTTATCTAACAAACTTGTGGATAACAAAATCCGAGTTTCCACTTTTGTCAAAAACTTCTCCACAACATTTTTACGAAAACTGGTTCTCACTAATTCTCCTTGGGGCACGTTCTTCCTCATCAATCTCAAAAACATTTGTTTTTTGTACTTGCCACCCAAACAAGATTTAAGGTAAATGTACGACAACAGAATGACGATCCAAAACCGATTTACTAGTGGTCATTTGATCAGAAAAATAAAACAGCTTTTAGGAAAACAAGTTTTAGTATGATTTTTAGGAAAAACCGGTTTTATGTTGCTATTATGTTGCCAACTTGCCATACATTTATCTTGAATCTTGTTTGGGTGGCATGTACAAAAGAGTTTTTTTAGAGATTAACGAGAAAGCACGTGCCTGCAGGATAATTAGTGAGAAACAGTTTTCATAAAAAAGCTGCGGAGTAGTTTTTGACAAAACTTGATTTCCCGGTTTTGTGGAAAATCGATGTTTGTTATCCATAAGTTTGTTAGAGAAAAAACAAGGAATTTATCTAAAACAATATTAAATTAATCTGAATTTAATAAACATAAGATCAAAATGACCCCTAAGCCTGAGTTCTTGAATGTATTTTTTGGATGTTAACATCCATTGTGTTTACATGCAGTTTGTTCTTTTCTTAACTATTATTGTTTACAGGCAAATTCTCCAATGAGAACTTTGGATGAGCTTACTGTTACAGAAGTATTTCCTTCCATGTTTTTTCCTTCAAGCTTGGAGCGATCAGAGATGGAGTCATCAGATGGGACTCTTGTTTATTCAAGGACATTAATTGTGGAATCTTCTGGAAAAGGATCTGATGCTTCTAGTACTGCAAGAGATGGACAAGAATTTGGAAAGAGGCTAAGACACCGCTGCTATGTTGTTACTGCAAGGGCACGGTCATTTCTTTACCACCAGGTAATTCATCCATAGTGTGATGGAGTCTGAAGTCTAGGGACTAAATGCCTAGCTTATTGCTGGCTTTCTAATTCCTAATTCTTTTTAAAAACTTTTTTGTGGGTGCCATTCATTGATTTACGAGTACTCTCATGATGTTCTGTTCTTGATTCCCAGAATGTTAATTAAGAACAGATTTTGTGTTAGTCATTGTCAAGGCTATTAGAAAGTACTTATGTTTTGGAGGCTTGGAGCAGAGTTCAATGACATGTTCTTGGGAAATTGCCAAACAGTATCAATTTTTTCATATCTTGTACTACCAAACTGTTCACGCTGTGGAGCTGTGAACCTCTGAAAAATGCTTTGATATTAGCTGTACCATTTTGCTTGGCTCCAACTCTATTTTCTGATTGGTTTATATAAATCATGTCATATGTAGATAAATGTATTTGAGCAATGGACGTGTAAGGAATTGCTATCACTAGATAACTTTGTCTGTCATTTTTGCCATTTATTGATTATTAGATGACACTACCCTGACTTTTTTTGGGTCATTTGGCCTGCTTTTTTATGCCTTCTCTGATGCAGGTAAGGTTAATGGTCGGTCTTCTAAAATCTGTTGGTACTGGAGATCTAACAACTGCAGATGGTCTGTTTTCTTTTCTTTTAGTGAACTTTTACTGGCTTTTGCCTTTTGATCCATGGATAGTGAACTGATATGAATGCTTATGGCCTTTGATGCAGCTGAGAGAATTCTGAATTCAAAGACAGTGACTGCTGCGCCTCCTATGGCACCTGCTTGTGGTCTCTACCTAGCCAACGTGAAATATGATCCGAGTGTTTGAAGACAGATTTCTGAAACGATTTGCATCACTGGAGCTTTAAGTTTTATTATCTGTTGTCTTTCAGAGGTATGCCTAATCTGTCTTTTATGATCTGTACGGTTGTATACTTGTATACCTGCATAATCTCAACTCACTGTGTGTCTTGATTAAGAATTATATGCTGTGACACCATGTTGTGACCTCTTTTCAAATCACTGTCCAGTCTGGTCTATAGATATGTGCTGTTTCACACCAAGGCAAGCATTTGGTATTGCATGATCTGTGTGTTGCATCTCTGTATGAATTGGTAATTTGAGCCCTCTGAGGAAAAGCTTTACATCAGTTCAGGTCTTCAGTCTATCAAATACTGGATAACCTGGTATTCATTTTTCTTTTGGTGAGCCACTAGTTAGAAATGGTTAAACTATTATTATGAAAATACTATTATTTATGAAAATCGTACTATTATGAAAATCAATCTAATCTCTATCTCTAGTTCCTAACTAAAACAAATACCTTCCTAACTGATAGATGTAGTACCAAAATAACTATATCTCTATCCTAATGACCTAACATATTATTTAGGCAACACATATTAATTATTATTGTAGAAGGTAAAGTGGTAAACACATTCCTAACATGCTGCTACAGTATTACCCCTTGTGGTGAGGCATCTCATCCTCGAGCTATGGCGATGGCCATCGCCACATATTATTGTGGAGGGTAAACTCTTTCCTAATAGAACTGCTACAGTGCCACGCTACTGCACTGCACTACATTACCACGTCCATAGCAATTAGTTGTGTTTCCATACAATTTGTCAATTTTTGGAAGTAGCTCTGTTCTTTAAGTAATTACATCGAGGCCTTAAGTAAGAAACCATGATTTTTTTCCAGTATATAATGTTAAGCATCATGTGAAAATTAAATACCTTTTGTTTCTCTCCAGGCACATGTTTTTCATCATTGTGGTAGATGAGGATTGAGGAGTCCAGACGCACCTCCGAAAGAAACCTGCTTACTCACCCTTTTGTTCAAGTCTGGACCTATTTTCTATTATCTTCTATATAAGATCTCTGTGTGAACTTGATGGAAGGAGATGCATTTCTATGTGTTCAGATTATCAGATGTTAAGTTCATAACATTCTGGTATCTGCAATAGAATTCAATATTACCTGTGCCTGGAATTATTTGCCCTTGGATGTAAATTAGGGCAGCTGCCATGAACAGCTGTGATTTGTGATTCTATCAGGCTCAGGCCATGCTTTTGTGAGGCAACTGTATGATGCAAAATCCGCCATGTTCAATCTACACGCCAAATGTAGTCCATCCCGACCTTTTTCTTTTCTTTATTCTTCTTGACTAATTGGAAGGGCTGCCGTTTCATCCGACCTTCTCATGTCACTAAGTTATCAAATGATTTTCCTCGGACACATCATTTTGCATGGACGTGGTCATGCACCTAAAACCATATTATCTTTAGAGGATGCACATGGACGACCAAATCAATTGCACATGAACACAGGCATCCATTGCTACTATTACTGCTTCATGCAGGACTAATAGTGACGGACGATAAATGACTTTTACGACGGATTATAAATGACTTTTATGACAAACGTAGAATTTATCACTCTTACTCTTATTGTATTACTAATGACACATCATTAGTGACAGTTTACATTAATATCTGTTGTTGGTCATCAATGCCATAGGTTTGGCATTAATCATGATTGCATTTGTTGGTAGGTATTGAGCTGATGCTTAGCTCTGAAATTGACAAAGCTGATCTTGCCTCTAGTACTTTAATTAGTGCAGCCGGAGCAACATTTACATAAGAGATTTTGCTCATTGGTACTAGCTCCTCAGTATGTTGTGAATTGTGAATTGTAAAGTTTGTTCAATACATGTTCATTCTTGTCATTACTATTACTCATCATGTACATGTTTGAAATAACATACGAATTGAAGTATTCGTGACATAACTTTTGGAACTTTAAAAGGTCAAGGATAAACTAGTCATTTCAGACTAACATACTCTCTTACAAGAATCAGAATTTAATCATCCAGCCAAACGATTTTACAGCTTATTCTGATTCACCACCAAATGATTTCACCATAGAATCAGAATTAGGAGAATTAGAAGAATTAGTTTCTAGAGACATACCAAATGAGCCCTAAATGTGTTGCATTGTCCTTGAGATTCTGTCATTGTTGAGCCCAATTGTGTCACGAGAAAACAGCACGAGTATGCATGAATATGGTCTCAATCTCGAAATACTGTCAAACAAGTCGCATTCAATCATTCATCATTGGATCACACCAGAAAAGGTACTTACAGAATGTCGAACTGCAAACACTGGTACTACCAGAAAGAAACTAGTGATCAAAAGGTGTTCCTCGATCAAGGAACTACTTCAAGCTGCTCATACTTCATTTGATTATTATGCACCATGATATGAAAACTCTCTCTCTCTTT
>KE372888.1:79877-92325 GCA_000418225.1 Zizania latifolia | reverse complement strand
AGGATTGAAGGAACAATCAGAGGAATACGAGTTACCGTCATCGACACACCTGGTTTGATGCCTCATTACCATAGCCAACGGAGGAACCGGAAGATTCTCCATGCAGTCAAGCGTTTCATTAAAAGATCACCGCCTGATATCGTCTTATACTTTGAGCGACTTGACCATATCAACAACAGATACAATGAATACCCACTGTTGAAGCTCATAACTGATATCTTGGGTTCTTCAATGTGGTTCAACACTGTCCTTGTGATGACTCACTGCTCTTCATCTCCTCCTGAAGGACCAGATGGTTATCCTTTGGAATATGATGCATATGCCCGTTATTGTAAGAATGTAGTGCAGCGTCATATCCAGGTGGCTGTTTCTAACACACAGATGGAGAATCCTGTCACTCTTGTGGACAATCATCTATTGTGCAGACGGAACACAAAAGGTGAAAGAGTTTTACCAAATGGAAAGGTATGGGTATCAGAACTTTTGCTGCTATGTGGGGCAACCAAGTTGTTGGCAGAAGCAAATTCCTTGCTTAAATTTCAAGATAGCTTCCTTCTCTCACAAGCAAATAACAGGCTGCCTTCACTGCCTCATCTTCTTTCTTCACTCCTTAAACCTCATTCGTCATCAAGATCAGATGGTCTTGACAATGACATTACTGAACTATCAGATGATGAGGATGAATTTGATCAGCTACCGCCATTCCGTGTTCTCCAGAAATCTGAATATGAAAAATTGATGAAAGAACAGAGATCTGCATATCTTGATGAACTGGACTACCGTGAGACTGTATACCTAAGGAAACAATGGAAGGAAGGAATTAAGAGGCAAAAGCTTGCAGAAGCTCAAAATGTTGATCCATCATATGCAGTTGCTGATGATTACGAAGAAAGCACATCCCCAGAGGTTGTGCATATGTCAGATATGGAAATTCCATTAAGTTTTGACTCTGATTATCCAGTGCATCGCTACCGTTACCTTATAACAAATGATCAGGTGTTCAGACCAGTTTTAGATCCACAAGGATGGGACCATGATATTGGGTTTGATGGGATCAATTTTGAAGTATCTCAAGATTTAGAAAAGAATATCACTGCGTCAATCGCGGGACAGATGAGAAAGGACAAAGAAGACCTTTATGTCCAATCAGAATGTTCAGTGAGCTACCGCAATCAGAGAGGCCACTCCTTGATAGGGGGCATGGATGTGCAAACAGCGAGTAGGGATCTGGTTTGTACTTTTCATGGGGATGCCAAGTTCCACAATTTTCCCTGGAACACTATGGGAGGAGGTGTTTCTGTTACTAAATTTGGGACCAAGTATTTCACCGGGGCCAAATTACAAGACTCCATCGCCGTTGGGCGACGAGTTCAGTTGGTATGCAATGCTGGGAGGATGGTTGGCTGTGGGCAAGTGGCACATGGAGGTGGCCTGGAAATGACATTAAGGGGGAAAGATCACCCTGTGAGAGAAGAAAGCATCACTGTTGCAGCCACTGCTCTGTCATTTGAGAAAGAGACTGTAATCGGGGCCAATCTTCAGTCGGACTTCCGAGTGGGCCGTGGATCAAAATTCTCGGTCAGCGCTAACCTGAACAGCAGGAACCTAGGGCGCCTCTGCGTCAAGACTAGCACTTCAGAACATTCTGAAATAGCCCTGATAGCTGCTGTCTCATTGATCCAGTTCTTTCTCAGGAGAAGAACAGCATCAACTGATAAAGGCGAGCAACATTTTGACACCTATTTGGATGAGTAAACTGATACGAAGGAAGACAACCATAGCCTGACGCAGATGTTGAGGACCATCAAGATTTTCGGCAACTTGGTGAAGTTTGGGCATCCTTCAATCTAGGATTCCAACTTATACAGAATTCCTATATGCCTGATGTATAAATGCCCGCATTTTCGAGCAAGGTGGACCTTTGCCTGATGCAAACTAGGGCTGCTAGTTTTGAAGGATGTACTCAGAATTCAGTTTTGACATCAGATAGCGTTTACTTTAAGTCGTGTGACACATGCAACTCCATCCTATAAAGAGAGTTCGTTTTTCCTTTGCACGGGGAGGAGAGTTCTTTGGTCGAGATAGTTCGTACGCCCTCTACCTATATATTGGGAGAACTAATAAGATTATATTTGGAACTAAGGATTTCTCTTTTTGACAGGAATTGGATACTTTCATGTAAAATTCGTACGTCTATTCCTCTGATAAAGCTTTAACGTTTGGCAATGAGTTTTTATGATGAATATACCTCTTTTCTCAAGGTGACGTTTGGCCTGATGACACTGGTGTCCAAAAGTTGATGCATGACACGTACAAAGGTGAGGTATCCTCGTTATTGAGGCCTAATTTAGCCACATTTTCGAGCAATTTGACGCCCCAGATAAATCGCATTTTTCAACTCCAAGCAGTCTTATCGCAGCAGTCCTCCCAACAAAACTAAGTTGCATTTCGTTCTCGGATACGAGCAAAGCTAAGTTTCAAGCGTGTTATATTGTTGGAGGTATGTTACATATGAGCAAAGGCCAACGACAAAAGCTAAGATCATATACGATGGTAACTGGTAAGGGACTAAGGGTTACCAAATACCAATGACGGTGAAGGTGATCAATGTCAGACAGTAGATGTTGCTAGTTGGAATTTTAAGCACTCAGCCAGCAATAGATGCAAAGCAGGATGGTAGGATGAACTAGATACATTCGATATCACGGTAGCAACCATAATACTTAACCGACAATGTAATTCGGCACAGGTTCAGGTCTCCTTTCAAAACCATGTATGCACCCCAGAGTGATGTCTTCGCATCACTGCAAATCTTACTGGAAATTTGGGGAGGTTAGTCTTTTCGACAATGTAGCTCTTCAGAACGACGAGCTGGAGCTGGGGGCCTGGAAGATGTCTGGCTTATGCTTGTCCATCACAAGGGTGAGAGCGGCATCAAGCTCCTTCTCGAGCTCAACCTCCTTCGCCATGTACTCCTTCTTGAGCTTCACCCTCTTCTCTTCGTGAAGTTTGATCAGTCTGTCTCGCTCAGCTTCGAATTGCTCAACGTCCTTCACCTGGCAGTCTATGAACTTCTCGATCTGTTCCTTCCTGTGCGAGAAGACAATCTCGGCAAGTTATACATTGATGTGGATCATTTCCATTCCGAATGCATAGTTCAATATTGCTCCATATAAGAGTAATCATTAGGATCGTAATTCCAGTTGTGGCATGGCACAAAACCATCCAACACTGTATATAAACCGCGCACCTTAGCCTGCGATCTTCGCTACTTCCAGAGTCAACATCGCTCTGTATAGCCTTTGATCGCTCCTCTTTCAGCAACTTCTCAAACATTGCTTCTTTCTCCTCTGTGGCCTTGTGAATTCTTTCAATTTGATCATGAAAAAACTTCTCCTGGAACTTCATCTGCGAAATATAGAACCACAAGGTAAAAACAGGGATGAAATCAAAACAAGGAATGAGACAATAGCAAAAAGGCACACACATTTTGTAGAAAAAGTTATAATGAGCACTTAGCTTTGATCGTTCTGGTTGCTGCTCATACATATGTTAGCAAAAAATGTTTTCATTAGAGCAACCGATTAACCAATCATTACCTCTTTCTCATACTCCAAGTGCTTCTCTTTGGCTTTATTCCTGACAATAATATTCTCTTCCATTGTCTCCCGAAGTTTCTGTGTAATAACACCCAAGGTTTCTTCTACTGCTTTAGAGCGCTGCTCTGTCTTAACCACTTTGTCCTTGAGATAATTCAGTTGTTGGTTGTCTTCACTCATCTGCTTCATTTGGGCAACCACCATCTCATTATAAGATTTCATCTCGTATTTCAAAGCAGTTTTTCCTGTTATAGATATGGAAAAAGGTTCACATTAAACTACCATAAGATAGTCAAGCTAAGATTCTAAGAAAACCAACAAAATACTGAAGGGCATGTTCAATAAAAGGAAAAACAGTCACATGGGTGATGCTTCTGTTTTGAAAATATATGGGAGGCACAAAAAAAGACCGCAATGAATGACAGGTTATCATGCATATGAAAAAAAAGAAACTATGAAAGTGTCAAAAGAGTTAAACCTAACCCAAATGCAATGCTCAGGAAGTAGTTGCTCTTAAAAAAGGAATTAAGTCTGCAAGCTAGAGTATCTTTCTTCCTTCCTTTAAAATGATGTATTTTATTAAAAAAATAAAAGTAATAATGACACTAAGTTTAAGCCACCATAGAAATCCTCTTGGCTTTTTTAGGTTAAGAAGGATATAGGCTGGAAAACAAGCTCATGTTTCCTATTATTCAAAAGCAAGTAGAACATTAGGATCCGTTACAGTTCAGCAGCATCTTGACATTTTTTCAAGCAAAAACATTTCAAGAATAGGCTGAATTGCACTCTAGCTAAACTCAAAAATGAAGAATCTATGACTAATGTAAACCAGGGGATGTCATGTTCTAGCAAAATACAGAAATTACAAACGTATAAACAGGGGCAGAGACATAGCCTTTGCTCTCTCCAAGTAACTGACAGGCAGAGACATATCCTTTACTATCTCCAAGCCACGTTACCTTTGATTACCCTTCTTGACTATAATAAAATATTAAAACTGAAATGATGGTATGCAATCTGTTGGAGTGAAGCACTAGTAAAAACGTATTGTGGTAAATACATACGTTTCCCAATCCCCAAAATGTTCCTACACAAATAGATGTTTGCAATGATTGAAATTACAACAAAATAAAATCGCAAAACTAATCATGTTTATGGTACCCTGCTTCAAACAAATTTTGTTCTCAGCTCAGTGTATGCAACATAAAATGAACATGGGCAGTACCAACAGTGAGCACATGATTATGAAGAGGAAGAACAAAAATATGCAGCTTCTCACAAAACTTCAAGCTGGCAGTTGGCATGAGTCCCTCACATAGATGATTAATCATATTTGGCAGTAGCAAGAATTCAGGAAATAAAAATTAATTAAAGCCAATTATTTATCAGATGAATGCAATTGCACAGAAGCCAGAGCATTAACTGTATGGATAATAGTTAAACAGCGTACCATGGCAATGCTTATTAAACAGATCCATATCTTCTTTTTTAGCTAAGAAACCATATAGTTGCCTTTTCCCACCAGGTAAGAATGGAACCTTGTGAATCTGCCATGCATCCCTGTCTGTTCGTTGAACAACAAAGTGCCTATGCAAACGCTCTGCCTCCATATATCCCACAGCCGAGGCATCAAATATTAGCACACTCATGCCACGGTGCCCAGATGGACCATAGGCATGGCGTGCTTTGCTTGCAGCATATCCACTGAAATATTCAATGAGCTCTTGATTTCCCATACCTTTCCACTAGGGTAAGTCAAAGAATCAGAATGCAATAAAAACACGATAACATCATTAAATATACCAAACAGATGTTCTTTTACCATAACAAAGGAATAAATTTTAATGAACTTCAACTGATTAGACCAACTATACCTAGACAAACCCTGGCTCCTAGGTGTATTTATGTTCTTTTACAAGAAAGTATGGTGCAAGCAAATCACGGTAAACAATAATTAACTATAAGTTTGCTTCCAGTCTCATGTTATTTGAATTTCTTAAATATTTTAAACCCTTAACAAACAAATATCGTAAGTAACAAAAGTGAACATACTTTTCATAGTAACCACTCCTAAATAATGTGCATTGCACCTTTTCAATACTGATAGATGAACAGATCACTAGACTCAACTCAATGCTCTAACAAGATACAAAAATTAATCAAGAAAATAATCAATATTATTTCTTCAGCTTTACTACCCATTTAGTGTGACAGATAAGATCATAAGACTTGATATCACAGAATGATAGCAGATAATAGTGTAGTTATGCTTATAAAGTTTTAAGTCAGGGTAGAGAGAAACAGGTGTAGCATCTATACTGAATCTCGACAGCAATCAAAAGAGAATGTCACCTTGTCATCCTCATCTTTTTCCAAGAAGGTGTTCATAATAATAACCATCGGTGGCCACACTATCTCACGATCAGTGCTTTCTTGCAATCCTTTCCATTTCCCATATTGTTCACCAGATGGTACCACTGAAGTTCCCCTGAGAGAAAGCTCCTCTTCTAACAACTTAGCCAATTCTCTGTGAAGCTTAACCTTTATAGAACCCTTGGTTTTAGCATGAGTCATCAAAGGTTGTAGCCCTTTGTACCAGTCAATTGCACCAGGTCCATTTTTGCATGCCGGACAATGCCATTGTCTAGTTGGTTCATTTAACTGTTCTACACTTAATGTCTCCAGGGCTTCAAAAAAACTTTTGAACATCCTGTGCTTTTTCCGAGCCTCAAAACTTTTTTCACTTGCATCGGAATCAAACTCATCACTCATATCATCATCATTATCATCGTCAGATGAGACATCACCTTTAGCATTGTCCATTTCAGAACCAGACAGAACACCATCCTCCTTGCTTTCAGAACCAGATGGGCATGACCTTGCTACCCACTGCTGACCAGGGGCCAGAGGTGCAGTCACAACTCGGCGCTGTGCTTGCGATTCTGGTTCTGTAGACCTATTTTGTAGTGGTGGCCAGGGATTATCTCTGCCACCAGACCTACGATCAACAAATCGAACTGAATTGTTTCCAGGGCGAAAAGCTCCAGAGCCACTCCCTGCTGCAGTAGGTGCAGGTGCAGCATTTGAAGAATTCCTTTGTGGCCGCTGTCCCCTTCCAGGCGTTCCAGCTGGTTGGGTGGATTTCTTTGTCTTCTTCCCAATAGCCTCCCAACCATCCCCTGGATGCACGACAGTTACATAAAGTATTATAACATGTTTTTATGGGTTATAAGGAAGATTCACATGCACGCACAGGCTACCCGGCCCCTTAGCACATGCTAAAACTGACAGAGACTAGGTATCAATTATTATAATGTGCTTTTATGTATGATGAAAGCAATAAAAAGTTGCACTGCAGAACACTGAACATTCTATCCAGTCACAACTAAGTAGTGTCCTGAATATGAAAAAGGTGTCCAAATGCAATTGTAAATACTAATTAGTATCACACTGTATATTTCTAGAACATGGTAAAACAATAGTATTGCAAAAGCACTTTCCAATCTATACTACTTTAAAAGAAGCTAGTGGTGGTGAATCTGCCACCACCAGTAGCTTCTCATTGACACATGGACCCCTATTGTTAATAAAATTTATATTACTTTTAAAACCAGTATACTACTTTTGAAATCGAATTACGATGAATGTTATTTTATTATGTTTTAAGTTATTTGTATCATTTGCATGTTGTACTTTTAATGTTGTAAATTTTTTTCCCGTTGCAACGCACGGGCACTCAACTAGTATACATATATAAATATTAATGCCAGTTTCTTATGTCCAATCAAAGCATTCATGGAGATATGAATACCAAAAGTTTAAACCAAAATGTCACTTATTTCTGACCAATACACACATAAGCATAGATCAATCGCAAATTAAACAGGTGATCAGCATCAGAATGGTCCAGAGTGTAAACAAGTCACACAAGAAACCAAGAGCGTGGAGCAAAACATCAACATTGTTACAATACGAAGCAGGTGCACATAATTGCAGGTCTCTAGAGTAGTAAGTAAACTAACAACACGTAATTACACAATGGAGTAGATGCAAGATCGAATAAAAACCCACTAATATAACTACGGAATACCCATAAGGTGAAAATCTACATGACTAACTCAAAAGAGTAAGGATCGATCTCTTTGTCCAAAATGTAGACAACCCCTCACCAAAACAAACCCCGAACATAATAGAACAAAACGGACAGAGAAAAAACAACGAACTCTGATGAGACAGAACGATGAAGCTAAGCAGACCAAAATCATCGCTCCGGATGAGCAGATGAACCATATAACGAGTTTACCGAGACGATACCACTAGATCCGCAACTACACGAAGCATCATTAGCCCCCTACACACCCCGATCGACCAAAAAACAAAACATCAGCTCGAACAATCCACCCGGGCAACCAAATCTCCCACATCGCGCGGTCACTCCCGCCACACGGATCATCGGCAACAACCCCAAAACAAAAACCCGCGCACGGAACACGCACCAGACGAAGCGACCCGCGGGACCCGAAACCCACCACCCTAAACCCTACGCCGTCACGAGCAGCCATTGCGGAGACAAACCATCTACCCACCGCGACGCGGGAGACGGAATGGTGGGAAATCTCACCAGAGCCGTCGCAGGACCCCGGAGGCCCCCCGCCGCGGCGATCGCCCGACATCGCACCCTCCCTCCCTCCGTCCGCCGCCCCGGTGGGGTTTGAGGACAGAGAAGAGGTGAACTGAAGGTGACGGTCAGTGAGTGGAGTCGGTGGCCTCTGCCAGAGTGCCAGGGTTTGGTTATGACGTGGTTATTTATGTATGGACGAGATGATCTAAATTTTTTTATTTGTTTAGATCGATTAGACTGGTAAGTACATATGATATATAATTGTAATTTAATGATGAGTTTATTCTATTTGTCATAAGTTATAATGGATTATGGTCTATAGAGACGTAAAAACGGTTGCGGCTGGTCATGGTTGATAGAGGCTCGATAATTACCAAGGATACGAGCCACACAACCCATGTAATTTGTTTGGCTCCTCTCAACCAATATTTTTAAGTATATTCTTTTGGGTGGTCATCCTATTCATCTCTCTAACTAAATAGTTAACTGATGAGATGGCTTTATTATATCTAAAGATATCTAATTTGGTACGTACTTTCCTCGAATGGAGCGAGGTATCCAATTTCGGTTTGGATAACCAGAGTCTATAATTCCCGTAAGTGTTAATTATCTATAAAAATTGCATATATACAAAGTTTTAGCCAACTCTAGGTATATGTATGAACATATCCAACTTTAAAGTAAGTGTGTGTTTAGTTTAGAAACGAAATAGGATAGAACAAATTCATCATGTTTTTCTGGAATAGAATACTTTCCTCTCTCTTTTATTGGTTGTTTGGTGTAAGGATAAAATCAACCTATTTTTGTTTGGTTTGAGAATAAAATTATTCCGTCAAGAGAAGCAAGTTGTGTTGCTCACGACGAAGTGAATTGTTCTGGCGTAGTGGAGAAGCAGCACATCCACGTCGAAAACGATGATGTTGAGGTTGTAGAGGAGATCGACAGTGGGCAACACCTCTCAACAGCGGTGCCACACACAAGAGAGCACGAAGATGCAAACCACCTCATAGATATAGAAGCAGGAGATGATGTTGTCTAGGACATTAAGAGAAATCGATCCTAACATACCCTGCGGTGGCTCGAGAACTCACCACTGTCATGTCCACTCACTCTAAGGTGTCATCATTCACCATTTTCTTTCCTATATCCACACCGCATATAGAATTTTGGCCTTCCTATGGGCTACTCCACCAACGCTTTGTCTTCGCTCCATCGTTTTGTCGCTGCTCCATCGTTACTCTACACCACGTAACCACGTGAGCACGAGCGTGTAGTCTCAAATGATAGGATAACTGTGTCAAAAAAATTTCTGAGACGAAGTCATCTTATATCTTAGAATTTTTTTCTCTAAGCTAAGATGAGTCCACCCATTTATTCTTCGATCAAATAGGAAGGTAGAATAAATGGTTCCATTTCATCCATAACTAAAGTGACGCTAGATATGCGAAGAAGTCCAAACTTCTTGTCGTATATACAATTATCTCCATTCCACCATCCCCGATCTGTCCCAAAGGGGAAAACGCAAAGCCAAAAAACCTCGCCGCCGGCCGCCGCCAAGAGGACGCCGGCGACCACCACCATGTCGGCGTTGGGAACCGTCCCGAAGCTGCAGCCGGACGAGCGGGCAAACCTCCTCTCGCTGCTCGCCGCCGCCTCGCGCCCGCTCGCCGACGTCGTCGCCGACTTCCTCGCGCGGTTCCCCCGCGAGCGCCGCCTCCGCGTCGGCGCTGCGCTAGGGTTCCTCCTCGAGGCAAGTCACGCTCCGCCCCCTGGCCTCCCTCTGTCCTCGTTCTGACCTCTCCTCCAGCTCGCCCGCGCTTGCTTGCTTTCGTCAGACTGAGTCGAGGATCTTAGCGGCGGAAATGGATCGGGGAGTGGTTTGGTTCCGTCGGCCTAGGGTTCGTCATGGGCAGTTAGATTTAGTGGGTATGGGCGTGTTACGATGTGTCGGAGGTTGCTTCAGTTGGTCCAGGTTTGATGAATTATGGTAGTGTCTTCGTGCGGCGATTCTCTTGTTGTTTTGGGGTTAGGCCTCCAATGCTAGAGAAGGTTTTGTTAAGCTCAGATTTGTGGGTTTTTTGAAGGACATTAGCTTGCTATACTTGATACTGTTGGCCATATCATTTGGGTTACGATTTGCTTGATCTCAGATGGATCGTTGAACTTCTAGATTTCGTGGCATTGTTTCTCTTTAGCAGAGAGGAGCTGCGGAATTTTACATTTCCTTGTGGTCTCCAATTGTTAGTTTCATCAGGTTTGAACTGATTCGTGTTAAATTTTCTTAGGCTTGATTTTGAATCCATTGCCGTTGCTGACTCTGTATCCATGAAGTCAACCATTTCTTGGTGTGATTAAGGAACATTGTTAACATTATTAATCCATAAACCTACTTCATTGTTGGCCTGACACGATCTATTTAATAGACATACTCCTCGTGATCCATGTGAATTTTTATCAAACTTCTTAGTTCCTTCAGAAGTAAATACTAACAGGGCAGTGCTGGGAGCATTGCTTACTCTATTGGATTTATTGAATCTCTGGTGCGGAGTAGAATAGCAAATGGGAGGATATTATGGATCTGTTTCCTGTTCTCAACTTCCTTTTTATTTGTTAAGGCATGTTGTTCAATACTTTGATTCCATTAATATGTTTGCTTCTCATTGCAAAACCATTTTGAAGCACACATCATGAAATAATTCTTTACTCCTAACATAACAATAGCTACAAAAGAAATCGGCACTTCAATTTATCTCTAGCTAACAACATGCATTTGAAAGGCTTCGAGAGCCTATTCTCAATTATCATGAATTTATTTTTTTCACCAAGCATCAAAGTAATTCTTCTATTTATCTGCACTGATTATAATGGAGTTAACTAGCCATATTTTTCATATGAGAGCAACAATGAAGGTCATCACAAACAGGCATAGTTCTTACGTGTCATAGAATTGTCACTTCGATATAGTTTACCACCCTAAATTTGTTGTTTTCCTTGGCGCTGTCGAATTCAAACCATTACCCTTGAGAAAGTGGAATGTAAAGGTAATGGTTTGGAACATGGTGGCATCAAAGTAAAAACAAATTTGGAGGGGCAAATTAGGGAAAAGAGGAACCTTCCGTGCCAAATAAGGAACATCCTCTGGAGAAATCATTTTATGAATCTGTAAATCCTTTCTGTGCTCTGATGATGATGAACGCTAAGGTTTGAAATCTCTACACAAGGACTGCAACATAGTGCGTTGTCCAGTTTGTTGACCAAATATTAATTGCCACATCTATTGTTTGACCGTTCAAAAGGGCATCATAAGTATTTTTTATTTATGCTGAAGAATAATACCCTGTTTTCACCATGCATTTGCAGGTGTTTTTGAGGTTATGTTATTCATCTTTCTTATTCATGACCATGCTAAGAGATGTTTTTGTGGATGCCTATTTTTGTAGAGATTGTTTTAGCTCTGAGATTTGTTTGTCACAGGAACAATGAAGCTCAGAGTTTGATATATTCTGTTGTATTTGGCTAGGACAAGAAGATGCTTCATCCTAATGGACGGTTAATTGCATTTGCAATTCTTCACCAGAGTTATTCCTCGGAGCCGGCAAATCCATATGTTCCTTTTTTGTTAAATGTAAGCCATAAACCTTGCTGTCCAATCATCTGTGTTTTGGATCATTATGAAATGAAAGGCTTCCCAATCTCCACCTTCAGGGTATGAAATTCAAAATGGATGAAATTACAAGGTCCTTTTATATGTTTCAAGATTACTTGGGAATGAATTATATATTTACTTTGCTCAGTTTCGAAGAAGTCAATACTTATGATGGTATACAAGCATAGGCAGTGAGGCATCTAGAAAAGTGGTAGAACAGCATGCATGCCGTGCATTTGAGTTGTGGTGAAATTCTGGTAAAGGCATAGGGAAATTGTTTTTGGTTGCCTTTTGTGATAGTGGGTGCCTGCTCAACCTGCAGCCAAGTTGCCTCCACCCCTGTTTCTAAGTTATACTGCACAACACACTAGCACGGTAGCACCTACATTACTGAATTGTTAGGGTTTTGTTCTAGTTTCTGTTTCAGCAATGAAGATCAACTTGTTAGTGATGCAAGGCCTTTAGTGAGGTGGTTATGCAAATCATAGTGGCTTTTGTTGTATCTGAGAAGACTGTCAGGCCCCATTTGGCCAAGGCATCGACTTTAGATTCTGACATGAAAAAGTGGATCCGCACAATTCC